>JARYHS010012275.1:0-16000 GCA_031002005.1 Vandiemenella viatica
GTTGCCATGCTGCGACTGGAGTTGTGTAGTTGATAAGAATCACTCTACAGTTGGTTTTCGTTGTAAGCGGGAAAACGAATCCAAACACAAATCTCATGTCCTCAATTACAGCCTTTCGGCGATCAGGTCGGAGCCATCAACAATGTCCTTCGGATATTTTGTGACTCCCTTACGAGAACAATCCCTGTTCCAAATAAATTTATAATTCTGTGACTGCAAGACTATTGAATACAGAATCGTCTCGTATGGCACTCAAGTTTGCATTAAAGCATTAACTTTCTCGTTAAACGTATTGCTTCATTTGAAATCGGGGAATATTCTATTATCACCTGCGTCAATCATTGCGATCTGAATTGCCGGTAAAATGACACCACATGATGAATGCGTTGAAGATTGCTTAAAAGCTCCCCCAAGACACTATACACAGAGAGTAAAGGTTTATCCAGTAACTTCACTCGGAAGGACTTGTCACGTTCAGTGGGTATCCCCTGTGTAAAGCTGGAGAAGTAGACTCCTAGTCGTTAGGCACTTCCAGATTCTCGACACTCAATGCTATAGGAACAGTAATGTCGTTGCTTACTCAAGGAGTCTTTGCTGAGGGGCATTTTGATACGTTGAGATGCATTGATCGTCAAAGAACTTCCCAGCAGAGGCTGACAATAAAAATCCACTGCAGGCAGAGGCGAATGTCAGAAGATGTACACTAACATTCAAAGGTTTCGGAGGGTTATGAGCACTAATAAAACCACTAATAAACAGCGCTGGATACGCAGAGTTCTCCAAGTAACGAAAAAAAACATAGAGCTGAGCCAATTCGTGGTTGCAGCGTCCTCGAATAGCAAAAAGTTTATTAAATTTAGGAACGTTTATCACTATTCCTACAGTGTATTTTTATCGTAGAATCGTTACTGAGTTACGTGTACGGATTTTAAATTTATCATAGTATTAGCAAGTTGTGACAAGAAATGTTTTACAAATCTGTACCACTGACAATCATGGTGTCCTTGAATGTTTCTGAGTTTTCCCAACTCCTAGCTAGTTAAGTGCAAATTTATTACATGGTTGCTACCAACTTACTTCCAACAGTATTTCCTGAATTTGACAAACTTAACTTGAAAAATCAGAATGAATGCCGAGTGGGTTCCTGTTATCATCGTTCCCCCTCATTTAAATTGTAGTACCTTGTTTCTTTTCAAAAACGTCAACATATGAGGGCACAACAAATATAACAACTTTTTTTTGTCTCAGAAAAAAGTGTAGTATGCGTCGATTTTATGCTTGAAGGACGATTTGTTAGTGAATGTGGCTACTGTGAACGTTTGATCAAAGTTACAGCAGCCTATCGGTCGAAAAGACGCAGTGTTCAGATACTCAGATTGCTGCTGCCACGCAAGTGAAATCGGAAGAACTACACTGGACAGCACTGGATCACCGTTAAGATTTGTTATCATGTTATGTAAATAAAACAAAATTAGGTGGAGCCTTTCAACGATGAAAAGGTACGGGTTGGTACTATAGATGCTCCATTACTGGAGTAAAAGCCCAAAAGATTTTATGAAGAAAGGCGATGGAAAACAGTAGTTGAATTAATGTGGAAATCTTGCCTACTGTGGATATATATGACCATATTTTTTTTTTAAATATATAGACCCCGTTACCTAGATTATAAAAGTGTATATTGTGAAAAGCCATTATACTGATTATATTGCAGAATTTCGTGTTATTTTCTTTTTTGCTTATGATTTACACCTCGTCGACGTCGAAGTTATTAGAGCCGGTGTGATGAACAGCTTAATTAAAATGATACAGTAATATAAGCCCATTAAAATTAAGAGTTTAAACAATAATTTGTATTTAATTTTAGAGGTTGATTCAAATAGAATCAATAATTCAGGAAGGAATTTGGTATTAGATGTCTTTAGATCTGGTTAGTGCATTGTGTTCTACTAATGATGAAGCAAGAAAAATGCTTAAGCATCGTTTGATCCATATTCGTTGAAATATGGTTCCAACTGTAACTGTTAGTTGAGCAAATTATTATCGACAACGATCCAAATTTAAAACCAATTAGGAGAAAATTAGCAGTTACTGAGCTAGTTTGACTAACCTAAAAATACGTTCTCATTAATCATTTCGTAAACTGCACACTGAAGAAGGTTCCAGCCTTACATTTTTTGTCACTATTCTAATCTCTTCGTTAGCAACAAAATCTAACGTTCATCTGAAGGGATGATGTGTCCTATGAATTAAAATAATTAGCAATAGATGCTAATTGCAGGTAGTAAGTATGCTTAATCTCGAATAATAATAATTCCGTGTGGCCGTAATGACCTAGTGACAGGGTTTCTATTGGCTGCACATTCCACCCATGTCGTAGCCACCTTAACCTAACCCGGGAATCCTGCCGGGTACAGAGGACCTACAGCTTAACGTGCAGTCCGAACCACGGAAGCGCTCTGGCTTACATCACATTACATAGCAAGCTGTGCCAGAGGTGAAGGACAGGTTAAGCGTAATCCCCGCTGAGACAGGGATTCGAACCGGGGAACTTTCGATCTCAACTCAGGCGCCTTAACCACTGAGCCACAATACCGCTCTTTAATTTGCTAATGCCGAGCGTGGTGGGTGAACGGTTAGCGTTCTGGCCTCGCATTCGGGAGGATGCGGGTTCGAATCCCCGTCCGGGCATCCAGATTTGGGTTTTCCATGGTTTCCCCAAATCACTCCAGGCGAATGCCGGGATGCTTCCTTCATAAATGCCATGGCCGAATTCCTTCCAGTTCCTTGTCCCCAGTCCCATCCCGCCTCTAATGACCTTAGCCGTCGACGAGGCGTAAAGCCGTAACTTAAAAAAAATGGTAATACCTTTGAAACTGATTAAAACACGTTTAGGTTGGTCGATAACGCAGGCCGTTGACGCGTCGCGCTGTTCCGTGGGGGTAGCCGATCTGTTCCGAGGCCGACGTGACCTGGGCCGGGGTCGTATTTCACGCGGTGCTTGGGCCGCCTCCTCAGCGAGCAACACGTTAATTAAGCGTCGGCACCAATCGAAGTCGATCGACGGCCATCGACAGACAAAGGACACGGTCCTTACACGGCGGCAAATTGATGTGCGCGTGTTGATCACGACGGGGCCAGCAACGCTCGCAGAAACAATTTAAGCGCCAGTCAATACGGGCGCACGACTGTGAGTCTCTCCTCTGTTTCCTCGCCCCATTCGCTGTTCTTATTATCATTTTTTGTTGTTGTCTGTCTCATCGCCAAGTAGGAGAGAACTTTCTGCAGCTGTCGCATCCAATTATGGATTTCCTTCCAACATTTCTTTGTGTTCTTCTTTTTTTTCCTGCGTCAGAAGAATGCGAGGCAAAAAATATCTGTGCCCGACTGGTGCATAATTTTTGCTGTCTCCTCTAACTTTTCGTCTTCTCGCCTCGGTGTGCTTGTTCTCGAGGTCTCACTGACGGGAAGGCAGCTCACGTGCTGTGTACTCGTGCCACATGCCATCTGCTCAACCTGTTTGATCCTTTGAAGGTGTCTCCACACGATAGTCCCTTTCAGGGATGGTTACTTTAGACACATAATGTATATTTATCTCTATAATTTAAAACACGTTGGCGTTAATGTGAAATTGAGAGCAATGATTCGAAACAGTTGGTGTTTTGAAACTGTATTAGTTTGGATTCACGGTGACTCCGTAAGTATCCTGAAGACAAATTAATTGTAACTTACAGATCATTTCTCGTCCTTCCCTAAACCCATGTGCAGGTTCCCAATATTGTTATGTATAATATCGAGAGATCCTGGCGTGCGTGAGATTCCGTAATCTCCTCCTAAACACTGATTCACTGTTCTTATGGAGGAAACTCAGCAGTTGTCTGTCCGTTGAAGCCAGTGCTAATACACTTTATTACTACACTTGAAACATTTTCACTACGTCTCCGGCCAGATTTATTTCCTACACCCATCCTGAGAGATTTTAATATCTAATTGACAGCTACTCGCCACAGTTCTGCAATTCAGCTGATTGCTGCATGTTTTCAGTTCCAGAACATGTTCTCAGGTTGTAAGGACTTATTACACCGCTGTAGCAAAGAACTCGCACCACTGTAATTGTGATAGTCACTTACTGTGAGAGAAATAACAGGAGAAGGAAACAATTGAAGTATCAGTTATTTATGCTTTATCTGTCTTCTGCTGGAATGCTTTCCTTTCTTTACCTACAATCCTTATTATTTGGTATTAAATCCAAACCATTTAATCGATTTTGAAGCCCAAAAACCAATTAGAAAGTTACTGGAGCAAGGCCCAGACATTTCATCAACTGAAAAGTTATGCAGTGACGTGTGACAGCTTCATTTCGAAAATTAACCCTAATATCATTGAAACCACTAAACATATTTCCTAGCCCATTTCAGCTAGAAATTCAAACTAATATTAAAAACAAATAAAAAGTCCATATTGAACGATATAAAAGTTAGATAAATCAATTTTCAAAGTCGAGCTTATTTGAAATCCTCACGTGTCTAAATTATCTAATCTCCCTACATGGGTAGTAATTGTCGAAAGTACCACTTGCGGTATGGGCTCCTGTCCATATTGCTAAGCTCTACCCGCCAACACTTCGCCTCCCGCCGCCTAGTCTTCTGCTGACCTCTGTACGCCACTTGCTGGACTACGCCTTACCGTATACTTCATGTGTGGAGTAATCCCTCACCGCCATCTCTTTCTGGTGCACGATTTTTAAGCTAAACTGACAAGTTAAAAGAGGGAAACTTAAATATACCTATTTCATTTTAAGCCGTGTAAGTTTTTGCTAGTTCATTTTGCCTTAATTTTCCCATAATACTCATATTTTACATAAACGGTGATTGGTTGCCGTCAGGAATTCACCTGGACGATTACGGCAAATCGTGTAAAAACCGTAACGAGGAGTGCTGTGCGCTACACTCGTGATTTGAGTCTGGGCGTGGCGCCCTCTTGGTGTTACTTGGTCTAGATGCCGATGTTTCGCATATTGGTTACGATAGTTAATGTATCAACGTTAAATTATTTATATCTAGACCATGCTTCGCCTCCTAAGCTACAATGTGAAGTTTTTCATGCCAACGAACTAAATCTCATCAGTGTTGACGTTATGAGTCTTTAAATTAAAGACATTAAAGAAAAACGAAATTTTTATACAAAAAAATACGTAATAACATATCACAAAAGCAAATCTTTTTTATGAACAAACATCACGTCGTTCACAGAATGAAAACTAGAACTTTTTGGCTGAAAATTTTTATCAGATGTTTTAAGTGTTTTGTTACTTTCCATTTCCGGTACTCACACGTTACCGTCGAGTCTTACGTGTATTTTCTGTACTTTCACAGACAAGAAAAATTATTATCTAATAGAAATTGAGACATCACTGAAAGTCCAATGACTAGTAAACTCACTGTCAAATTCCATGAAATTATGTCGATCGCCATTTACTTAAACGATTTGAAGAGTAGTTTGCTCTTCATGGCACATCAGAACCTGAAGATATAATGAAATTCTTTCTGGTCAATATTTTTCTTCGACAACATAATACGTGGAAAAAACCTATAGGTTTTCCACTTATTCCGAATTCAGGATATCGACTATGAAGCTCAACATTTGTGGTCTGCCACTTATGTTCTTAGCAACCTAAATCATTAAAACTTAGCCATCTGCAGATAGCGAGGGAAATATTGGAACAGCATAAACAGGAAACCACCAACAACACGTGATGTGTACCGATTAAGCCAACCGCGTGTCGGAGTAAAACAGAGTAGCAGCCAGCCGTCTCAATTTGTAGCCTAAAGCTCCGCAAACTGTTCCGCTTTCTACGCTGGCATATTGCAGGCAGTTAGGGGCAGCTGTAAATGTTTTGCAGCGGCTACCGTTGTTAAACGTGAAAGCCCTATAAACTCGACTCAACCACAACACTCTATCGGCAAATAGCTAACAGAGACCTGTGCTCCGTACTTTAAGGTACGCCACACCAGTTGCCAGTCTGTTTATGTTCACGGAATTTCATTTGCTCCTAGGTTCCTGAATTGAGAATGTGATGTTACAAATGTTGGTTGGGTAAGTAACACTGGCGTAGTGGGCGTTCTCTGAATCACCACATCACACAGGATCATCCGTACTTGGAGGTATCAAGATGAAAAGCGAGATTAATACGTTCAAATACAGTACAGTTACTCCCGAAATTCAGTTAGTAGAGATGAATATTCCTTCAACTTTAATTATTCCCACAATATACCTCAGCTGAAATTGATACAAACAAATCTGAAATGATGACCAGATGCATTTGGTTAAAGGTGTCAGATCCTAAGAGGAATTGCTTCAGAGAAGAATACATACATTCACATACATACGTTCTCGTTAACCCAGGTAAGGGATCTGAACAGAAATATAAATACATTTACTTTACGTAAATGAAATGTGATTGTAAACAGTTGATTTCATTTCCTCTAACATTCCTATCAACTACGCCATTCAAAAGTTTGTTAATTTTGCTATGGGATCATAGTAAGAATGTGTCTATTGAATGTAATATATTGTTCGTAGTATGAATGTAAACTGCATAAGAGACACTTAAGGCCTAATCCTGGAATATACGTTCTAAGAAACCACAATGCTTAATTTCCTCATTATGAGAAAGGTCCAGCATCAAAATAACCGTATGCCCTCTCTCCAGGATAACTGTTACCTACATATCTCCTACACTTCTGGTCATGTAACGGTTTCTGGAAATTACCCTCGACATGAAACATTTAACTATTCGTTGATATTCATGGAATGGGAGCGATGGATTAAAAGCGTCGAACGTGAGAATAGTTTGAGGGAAGAGAATTGTAGGACATATGCTTTTATGCTTTTACCAGTCATAATTTTAGTAGCGTGGAAACGACTGCATTTATGAGTGATGTGTTTCTAGTCGACAAGCATCGGTAATAATACTTACGAAATCAGTATCTTCTTATCTTTTGCAATACCTGGAGTGGCCAATACGACCTTCGCATTTCTGTGGAAGAACAAGAGTATTCGCAGGAAATATGAATTATTCACACGTTACAAATATTTGCTTTCAAATTATGTACAGAATTGACGGTGTGAAGGGACCACTTGTTGGCTACCGTTAAGAAAAACGTGAGTTGCCAAAAAAGGGAGGGGGGAATTATTAAAATCTAAAATAATTCCTGAAAATGAAAAATACATATATATTAATGATGCTATAAGGGGATCTTATAGGTTACTAACTAGAACCATGAATTTCAGACACAAAATAAAACCTCATTTATTGAGTCTTGTGGCCATACAAGGTCGGGTAGTAATTAACGTTACGTTAAACACAATTAGATCAGCAAAAGCAAGCAATACCCGACGTTTACAATTCGCCGGAGTAAGCAAACAAAACTGAATGAAATATCTCAAACAAGTAATAGGAACAGCAGAGTTAACATTGAAATAACGTGGCAACACAGGCCATCAAATTGAAGCTAACATTTTTACTGTACAAAGGAAAATCCCAGGGGGCGCCGTATAAAGTGAATGAAAAGCATCAAAATTGAATTAACAAACAGCAAGATGCTTAAGAAAAAAATTGAATCGAAATATAAATTCAGCTAGCTCAGAATTTAAGTGACAGGAGCAGAGTCTTAACCCAGGCGTCGCTTAAGGGCTCATAAGTCTGTTAAAATCCACTGAATAGTGACCGTCGTTTCTGGTACATTACCATAGAATCATCGCCGTGATGGTGAGCGACAAACACAATGCCACTGCAGCAATGGAAGCTAAATAAGCGGCTACGACCGCGTTATTAGCATAACTTCCAAATAATGGCAAGCATGCCACTCAACATCTCGCTTTCCCAAAGCAAGAAATGATCAACCACAATGATCATCAGAGGGCGTGCCGGCTGACACGTCTGTTCACCAGCTCGTCTTGGACCCAAGTGATGTCTAAGATGGCTCCTTCTTCTTCCTCGGCTAGTTGCACTCCACATGTAAAAGAACTCCACGGAATTAGTATTGTAGCCCCCAATAAATGTTCAGGATTGGCTAGCTACACATTTCCGTCGTCACGTGTTTAATGTCACGCGTCACATTCGCTGAATCCTTCGCGCGTTTCCTACTTGGCCTTCGGGGTAGCGGCAAGGTGGGGTAGGTCGTTGTCCGATTTCGAACGGGACTCAAGCCGGGCTGGCCCGGCGCCACCGAGTCGCCTCGCCTGCTCCATTGTTCCACCCTCAACGGCCGAAATGGCAGTCTCTAGCCTTCAATATTTAAGCGTTCTGAGCCATGCGTTTACAGAAAAATTAATTTATAATAAACTATACCTTCGGCCGCCCTGGTTTAAACATACATTTAACCTACTCAGACAAACCTCATTATTTATAATTTATTTACACGTTCCAAGATTAAATAATTAATAAACTTGAATATAATAAAAAGGAAAAAAAAGAAATATGAATATAATTAATAATGATTTGATTATATTCATTGTGGGTGACGCTGTCACACCACAATATACCTGCCACCCAATCAAAATAAAATTATGCCAATAATTTTATTTGAACTATTGTAACCCTACAGTTGCATCAAAATCATTGCCCACATTATAGTTTCATGGTTCCAGCTCACTCAAACTATCGCATACATGTGACCTCTTTAAATATGTAAATACGACACGTGACTCTGGTTAACATAAATCATAATGAAATGTCTTATTCTAATATGCAAAGTAAAACGTCATAAAACATTGACAGGTACATAGATGTAAATGAACAACAAAATAGATCTGTTCAATCAATAAACAAAAATGATGTAAGCACAAGATATTAACATTAAAGTTAGACAACTCAAATAATTATTTACAACGGACTATGCAAATCTAGCACATGTGTTGAAGTTAGATTTATCAACAACAAAATAAATAATGCACCGAATCTCCGTTATCAAAGGTTGACATAAGCATGTCGAAACCACGTAACATGAAAAACGAATGGAAAAGAAAAAAAATCTCTCCGCGAATTTACATAATTTAGTCTCTCCGTGAATTTACATAACTACCCATACAATTTAAAAGAAAGACAGTTCTCGCAAAATGAACGACATTATGCTTTCCAAATTTCTACACTCGTAGCAAAGACATCATAGCGGTGAAATTAAGCAATCAGCTGTTTCCACTTTGTCCGCTCTGTTGTTGTCAGTAGGCGCTGTCCCGTTAAGCTTGCGGCTCAGGCTATCTGCTTCTCGGTTAACCCTGATTGCAATCTTTCAGGAAAACTGGCGGTCGGCACAGCTGCTATTCCATACAGCTGAGTGTCGCTACCGGTTCTCGCTGCGTTAGCGCTAAATTTGTTAGGCAATTACGTGTCTTAAGACTGACACTCTTACTTTCCAGACACATGTTCTATGCTATCACTTAGCTAAATGTTCTTAGATCATCAAATTCATGCCTATGCTCTTGAATTATTTACATATTTATTTACAGACGACGTCAGTCGCTGCCGTAAACTGTTCGTTATTCAGCGTGTGTCCGTTGATAAATTTTATACACCCCGTTGCTTCATGTGCGCGTCTTGTTAGATTGTCAGGACCGCTAATTGTTGTGCAAGTCATTATAGTATCATTATCACAGGTAAACTATTCAATACCTCGCGTGGCATCACGGAATTTACGGCTCTACTTAGTGCTTGAGAAATCCCCTACTCATTTGATCAGTAAATTTTCTCACGTTTCAACGAAGAACTGGTACTCAACAAGAAACTGCCGAACGATGTGGATCAATCCCACAGTCGAACACATTTGCCTCGGCAAACATATGCATAAAACCCTTGGACTCATTCATTAACACCGCCGAAGGAAGCATCGCAACCTATTTCATGGAACACGACCTTTATAAAACCTTGGACTCACGTATCAAGACGACCAAATGGGTAAGAATATAGCAGTCAGCTCATTGTTTGGACCAAAGTATTCTCCTTGATTAGGATGAGTTTTTTTTTTTTTTTTTTTTTTTTTTTTTTACAAACCAAACTCTGAAGGTTTCTTCGCTCTTAATAATCGTATGCCGTATTGATTCACTTGAAGATTGCGCGACATTCATACCATATCTTTTATTATCTGATAATAACTGAAAGAAAACGGTCATCTTCTACGTTCATTAGACGCCTATGTTGACAAATTTCTCAAAATTTTGCGGTGTCCATCAAATCCTTTTCGATTGCTCATGAAGGCAATAAAATTCTTCTACACGGCTGTAAGGGTGAATTTGCGGAATCAGCGATTCAACGCTGAATGAACGTTTCCTTTTTACGACTCCAAAATTCGATATGTCCAAGACCTCGGCCGTTTGTCGTCCTTTTTCGGCATGCTTAATAACTCAATAATAATGAACAATGCCTATACAGTGACCTTGAGGCGTCCATGGACCTTCTTGTGGCAAATGAGTCTGTTTGCGGAATATGCTGTCATCGCCGCATTCGACAGAATCTCGGGTGGCTCGAAACTTTGGACTTACAAGGTCCCAAACTCCTCTTTGTATCGACCTGCCAGCCAACGGAATTTCTCGAAACACCGTTTTGTAAAGCTGCAGGTGTTTGGTAGCGGATTCGGCAGATGGTTTGGTGTTTCCGGCACATGTACAGTTACTCAGGTCACCGACACGGCTGACCACGAGGTTTTGCGTACTCAGTGCCACGTCACAAACCACCTCACTCCGACCAATCTCAATAAACCACTCAGAAAAACATTTCAAACCCCGCATTTGTAAGCGTGAATTCCGAGGGCAGGGAGTGAACAAATTGATTCCCGTTGCACTCGACATTGCGGACGGAAAATTTCCACCCGATGTTTAGAAATCGCGAACTCGGTGGACCGTTTCGCTTTTCTCCAAGCAATGAAACTTTTACGGACACTTCTCTGGCTTGAAGGAAGCATGTGTACTGCGAATCTTTCGCCTCGTGTCCTAGGAATGCCTTGTATTTTCTTGACTGACGTTCCTTTTCTTTCGGCCAATGATCACGCAAACAACTGAAATTCCTGAGCTTAGAAATTTTTGCCTTTAAGCAGCAAATTTCCTTTATCAGACGCTGAGTGTTGAGTTCATCAAACGTCTCATCTGCCATATGCAATTCTTCCTCGGATTGATTGTAGTGAACATTCTCAGATTCCACAACAGCTGTCTCGCAATTTTCAAGGTTAACAGCGGTAGAGTTACTTATTTCCGTCACACTTGTGTTCGGCTTTAACGCGACTCCTTCGTTCGCATTCTCCAATGAAGTACAAATTATTCGAACGTCATCAGCAGGCTCTTCCACTGCTTGGACGCTCCTTCGCATTCCATCTCTGTATTCTCTTATGTCTTGCCAGACTTTGTCACGAACGTTACATATCTCATCATGCAAACCTTTTGTTTGTGAAGTCTGCGCATCTAAACTTTCGTTTAATGCATTTATCAATTTCCCTCGTGCATCTAATTGCTTCCTTATGTCCGCCAGCGCTCTAAGCAGTAGGTCTTGAAATTGTGCGGTCGCCGGTGGCAATTCTGCCGTGCTTTGCGACGCACGTGTTTCAACATCTGCCCACATGGGTGGATTTTGAACGGTTTCATTGGCTGGGGTTGGAAAAATTCCTAACTGTTCCCCATCTAATGATGCATTTGAATGAATGCTGCGCGTACTAGGAGTATCATTGCACTCTTCGTCCGCCAACGGCATTTCGCGTACTTCCGGTGCTTGATCCATCGCGTTAGTTTGCTCGGAAATGTTATGAACAATAGATTGATCTGCCCTACTAATGGTGCGCGATCTCAACTTCATAGATTTGAACGTAAGATACAAACTCTCAACTCCGAACAATTACAACGATCGACAACAAACAAAATACAACCGGCACGAGTTTACTCAAAAAAATACAGCATTAAACAAATTCCCGCGCATAAATCCCTTCAACATGAAATAAAACCCATCCAAAATAAACAACAAGGAAAAACAACGATGTTGCATGCGACACGAATACCTCCACACATGAGCATAATCAGCATAAAGAAAAATCTTAATTCTTATCATGCATGAAATTTCAAAAGCACTGACTCTATCTTTAATTTTAAACTAATCATGCTTGATGCAAGTGAACGAAAATATACTTGAACAACTGATTGAAATAAATCACACATTTAAATTTAAATCAAGCATGGCAAACAAAATTCAACACAAAACTTATCCTAAAATAATAAAATGAATCAACACAGGTCACATCCATGGATTTTTTTAAGACTTGTAAAATTCTCAAAATAATTTCGGCTTGGGAAATTAATTTGTTGGAGCCCCAGGTTGGCAGCGCCAATTGTATTAGAACACAATCTTGGGTGCTCAGAAAAATAAGGGAGGGGGGAATTATTAAAGTATAATATAATTCCTGAAAAATGAAAAACATTTAATAATGATGTTATAAGGGGATCTAATAGGTTACTAACTAGAACCATGAATTTCAGACACAAAATAAAACCTCATTTATTGAGTCTTATGGCCTTACAAGGTCGGGTAGTAATTAACGTTACGTTAAACACAATTAGATCAGCAAAAACAAGCAATACCCGACGTTTACAATTCGCCGGAGTAAGCAAACAAAACTGAATGAAATATCTCAAACAAGTAATAAAAACAGCAAAGTTAACATTGAAATAACATGGCAACACAGGCCATCAAATTGAAGCTAACATTTTACTGTACAAAGGAAAATCCCAGGGGGCGCCGTATAAAGTGAATGAAAAGCATCAAAATTGAATTAACAAACAGCAAGATGCTTAAGAAAAAAAATTGAATCGAAATATAAATTCAGCTAGCTCAGAATTTAAGTGACAGGAGCAGAGTCTTAACCCAGGCGTCGATTAAGGGCTCATAAGTCTGTTAAAATCCACTGAATAGTGACCGTCGTTTCTGGTACATTACCATAGAATCATCGCCGTGATGGTGAGCGACAAACACAATGCCACTGCAGCAATGGAAGCTAAATAAGCGGCTACGACCGCATTATTAGCATAACTTCCAAATAATGGCAAGCATGCCACTCAACATCTCGCTTTCCCAAAGCAAGAAATGATCAACCACAATGATCATCAGAGGGCGTGCCGGCTGACACGTCTGTTCACCAGCTCGTCTTGGACCCAAGTGATATCTAAAATGGCTCCTTCCTCTTCCTCGGCTAGTTGCACTCCACATGTAAAAGAACTCCATGGAATTAGTATTGTAGCCCCCAATAAATGTTCAGGATTGGCTAGCTACACATTTCCGTCGTCACGTGTTTAATATCACGCGTCACATTCGCTGACTCCTTCGCGCGTTTCCTACTTGGCCTTCGGGGTAGTGGCAAGGTGGGGTAGGTCGTTGTCCGATTTCGAACGGGACTCAAGCCGGGCTGGCCCGGCGCCACCGAGTCGCCTCGCCTGCTCCATTGTTCCACCCTCAACGGCCGAAATGGCAGTCTCTAGCCTTCAATATTTAAGCGTTCTGAGCCATGCGTTTACAGAAAAATTAATTTATAATAAACTATACCTTCGGCCGCCCTGGTTTAAACATACATTTAACCTACTCAGACAAACCTCATTATTTATAATTTATTTACACGTTCTAAGATTAAATAATTAATAAACTTGAATATAATAAAAAGGAAAAAAAAGAAATATGAATATAATTAATAATAATTTGATTATATTCATTGTGGGTGACGCTGTCACACCACAATATACCTGCTACCCAATCAAAATAAAATTATGCCAATAATTTTATTTGAACTATTGTAACCCTACAGTTGCATCAAAAATCATTGCCTACATTATAGTTTCATGGTTCCAGCTCACTCAAACTATCGCATACATGTGACCTCTTTAAATATGTAAATACGACACGTGACTCTGGTTAACATAAATCATAATGAAATGTCTTATTCTAATATGCAAAGTAAAACGTCATAAAACATTGACAGGTACATAGATGTAAATGAACAACAAAATAGATCTGTTCAATCAATAAACAACAAAAAAAAGATGACGTAAGCACAACATATCATTAAAACTAGACAACTCAATTAATTATTTACAACAGACTATGCAAATCTAGCACATGTGTTGAAGTTAGATTTATCAACAACAAAATAAATAATGCACCGAATGTCCGTTATCAAAGGTTGACATAAGCATGTCGAAACCACGTAACATGAAAAACGAATGGAAAAGAAAAAATCTCTCCGCGAATTTACATAATTTAGTCTCTCCGTGAATTTACATAACTACCCATACAATTTAAAAGAAAGACAGTTCTCGCAAAATGAACGACATTATGCTTTCCAAATTTCTACACTCGTAGCAAAGACATCATAGCGGTGAAATTAAGCAATCAGCTGTTTCCACTTTGTCCGCTCTGTTGTTGTCAGTAGGCGCTGTCCCGTTAAGCTTGCGGCTCAGGCTACCTGCTTCTCGGTTAACCCTGATTGCAATCTTTCCAGGAAAACTGGCGGTCGGCACAGCTGCTATTCCATACAGCTGAGTGTCGCTACCGGTTCTCGCTGCGTTAGCGCTAAACTTGTTAGGCAATTACGTGTCTTAAGACTGACACTCCTACTTTCTGAACATATGCACTATGCTATTACTTAGCTAAATGTTCATAGATCATCAAATTTATGCCTATGCTCTTAAATTATTTATATATTTATTTACAGACGACGTCAGTCGCTGCCGTAAATTGTTCGTCATTCAGCGTGTGTCCGTTGATAAATTTTATACACCCCGTTGCTTCATGTTGCGCGTCTTGTTAGATTGTCAGGCCCGCTAATTGCTGTGCAAGTCATTATAGTATCATTATCACAGGTAAACTATTTAATACCTCGCGTGGCATCACGGAATTTTACGGCTCTACTTAGTGCTTAAGAAATCCCCTACTCATTTGATCAGTAAATTTTCTCACGTTTCAACGAAGAACTGGTACTCAACAAGAAACTGCCGAACGATGTGGATCAATCCCACAGTCGAACACATTTGCCTCGGCAAACATATGCATAAAACCCTTGGACTCATTCATTAACACCGCCGAAGGAAGCATCGCAACCTATTTCATGGAACACGACCTTTATAAAACCTTGGACTCACGTATCAAGACGACCAAATGGGTAAGAATATAGCAGTCAGCTCATTGTTTGGACCAAAGTATTCTCCTTGATTAGGATGAGTTTTTTTTTTTTTTTACTAACCAAACTCTGAAGGTTTCTTCGCTCTTAATAATCGTATGCCGTATTGATTCGCTTGAAGATTGAGCGACATGCATACCATATCTTTTATTATCTGATAATGACTGAAAGAAAACGGTCATCTTCTACGTTCATTAGACGCCTATGTTGACAAATTTCTCAAAATTTTGCGGTGTCCATCAAATCCTTTTCGTTTGCTCATGAAGGCAATAAAATTCTTCTACACGGCTGTAAGGGTGAATTTGCGGAATTGCGGAATCAGCGATCCAACGCTGAATGAACGTTTCCTTTTTTTTTTTTTTTTTTTTTTTTTTTTTTACGACTCCAAAATTCGATATGTCCAAGACCTCGCCCGTTTGTCATCCTTTTTCGGCATGCTTAATAACTCAATAATGATGAACAATGATGAAAATGCCCTGCATCGACCACTTTTAACCAACATATCTTCCACACACGCAGAGCTATCGGCATTCGCCAACGTTATGCACGACAGGAAACTCCATGCTACTACTACATACAAACAACAGTGATCTGTGCTAGGTAGTGGTGGCTGAAACGTGAAATATAGGGAAAAACATGGTTTTATATATATATATAAGATTGTTTCCCATGATTTGTGAAAATATCTCCAGGCGAATGCCTGGAAGATTATTCAAGAAGCCATGATCGAATCCAGTCCCTTTCCTTTGCTCTCAATCATATCCCGACTCTAAAGACCTCTACGCTGACGAGCCGTAAAGTAG
>JARYHS010012276.1:0-46295 GCA_031002005.1 Vandiemenella viatica
ATATCTTCCTATTTTTGAAAATCTGTACAAAACCAAGGAGAGCAGACCTCAATTGCCCCGTTTTCGATGCCACTACAATGTCCTCCCCAATGAAACCATTTCTCACCATTATCTAGCACTTCATCCTTTAACTAAGACTCTACTATTATAACCACTTGTGCCTTGTATTTCTCTATTAAGTTACAAAACTGTATTACTTTCATTATAATCCTACAGTTCACAAGTAAGAATCAAACTGGCTTTGCAGTGTTTTCAGAGTTAATCTTAATCTTCACAGTTTAGACCCAATCTCTGTTTCAGCACCTTCAACTACTTCTCTAGCTTTATGATTTTTCCCAATGCACTTCTGCATTCAGCTTCTAACCACACCAAAAAAAAAAATCGATCTTCCTACAGATGTATAGGCCATGCCTAGTGAAATCCTACCTACTAATTGTGTCAACAGTCACAACTCCCAAGACAGAACTAATACCCTTCCCAAGTAGCACCTCTATTTGCATGTTTACCCATCTCACAGCATGGTTCAATTGTGCCCGGTCATGACAATTTGTGACTCTGCAAGAGCTCAACCCTGGTATGATGCGCCTCTTTCACCACTTTCCCCGGGTCATTCTCTATAGTATGTAATGTCCAGGTTGGTCTGACTTTACATATTGATCATATCTCTCTGGATGCATATTGCTAAAAACCATTTTGCCTTAATTCCAATTAATAGAGCTGCCAAATGCAGGGATTATGCAGGTTTTTTGAATGAATATTGACTTGCAATATTTTATTAGAATAGATTTAAAATATTTTATCACCACTGAATTTATTAAGAAGCAAAAAATTTTCAGTAAACAAAATTATAACAAGACATTGTTCAAAGAAAACTTTATTTTTCAGAGCAGCTAACTCAGCTGGGAGCAAGTGAGAAAATTCTGGTTTTACACATGGAGTTTGAGAAGATTATTGCCAATGTCTGTCACATACAACACTGGATTACCATTGTAGGGTGTAGTTGATATATCTGCGTAATAGACTCGGTCAAGTGGTGAGGTGTAGTCTATACGCCTAAGGAGTCTGAACCCTACCAAAGTATCTTGACCTTGGGTGCAGTTCTGTGGTATGGTCTCCAAAGAACAATTCCTATTTCTTTTGGTGACGCAGTCAGAATCATAATTCTGAAAAAAGTAATTTTTCTTGCCATGTTGATTTATCCAGGAAACCGCAGTCTTGGTGCCATGAATCTCCTCCGCACATACATGGGCCTATCCTATTATCTGCCAAAGTTGTTCTTATTTCTCATAGTAATATTTGTAGCACAAGCAATATATTGCAACAAAATGCCTCGGGATTGGCTGTCGTCCCTCTAAAGATGCACTTCATGTCAAAATACTAGGAACGGGTGGCAACTTCTCACAACCCATATCTGAGTCGGTCCTTGGTTTTCATTCTATGTCAGAACACAGGTGTCATAAATTTATTTACCTAGATTCGTCGTCTTATCTGTGGACGTTTCTGTGGACAGCGTTCATCGTATCTCTTGACTGTCATACTAAATTGTTTAACAACCTTCAGTTGCCAGTTTTTCACACAAAGGCAAAGGCTCATTCACAGTTGGCAGATGACCCTCTTTTTTTTAGCATACCCTCTGTTTTATCTCGTGCTCAGAATTTCCGGCACACACAATTTTCATGCTTTATGAAAAAATTTCTATAATATTTGGTTATTATGTATATAACTTGCATTTTAATCATTACTATTCCCTACTATCATTGCCTTAGTGAAACCCCTACAAATTGAACCCACATTCTCTATTACCTGACCTAATGCTGCATTAGGTTTGAAAAAACTTGTGACCTGGTAGCCTGTGCTAAAGTGATCTTGCAAAAGGAACCCTACACCGCTCTCATGGCTACTACCTAGCAGCAGAACCCTTTTCTTCCTATTTTTTCCTTACACGCTTCTATTCATAACTGCCTGCTGCACTATATGTGTTAAACTGGTAACAGGTCACACCTATTTCTTCTTTATGAGAAGGGCACAGCACAATATCTACAAAAAAACTTTAAAAAAGTAAATTTACTGGAGATAAATAACACTAAATACATTGTAAGAGTAATGTGCTGATAAAATTTAGTTAAAAATATGCCATAAGAAATTAAAAAATGAAACCTGTTGAAACTGTTCCCTTGTAAAGTTAGGGAAATTTGTTATAGTGTTCCATACATCAGAGGTACAGATATATACAGCCAGGAGTTTTATGAAACTACTTTCACTGATTGATTTTCTTGCAGATATCACATTACAGCTGTCCTTTGCATTAATTATTTTCCCTGAGCCATTTATTAATTTTCTTTAGACAGCCATTTGCTGTGTTTTTACTGAAGGGTGTTTCAATGTTATGCTAGTATCATCTGCTAAAATCACCATGATACACTCCTGGAAATTGAAATAAGAACACATTGACGCCGGTGTGTAAGACCCACCATACTTGCTCCGGACACTACGAGAGGGCTGTACAAGCAATGATCAAACGCACGGCACAGCGGACACACCAGAACAGCAGTGTTGGCCGTCGAAGGGCGCTAGCTGCGCAGCGGTTGGGCACCGCCGCAACCAGTGTCAGCCAGTTTTCCGTGGAATACGGAGCTCCATCTCAGTCTTTAACAATGGTAGCATGCCGCGACAGTGTGTACGTGAACCGTATGTGCAGTTGACGGACTTTGAGCGAGGGCGTATAGTGGGCATGCGGGAGGCCGGGTGGGACATACCGCCGAATTGCTCAACATGTGGGGCGCGAGGTCTCCACAGTTACATCCGATGTTGTCGCCAGTGGCTCGTCGGAAGGTGCACATGCCCATCCACCTGGGTCCGGACAGCAGCGACGCACGGACGCACGCCAAGACCGTCACATCCTACGCAGTGCCGTAGGGGACCGCACCGCCACTTCCCGGCAAATTAGGGACACTGTTGCTCCTGGGGTATCAGAGAGGACCTTTCGCAACCGTCTCCATGAAGCTGGGCTACGGCCCGCGCACCGTAGGTCGTCTTCCGCTCACGCCCCCAACATCGTGCAGCCCGCCTCCAGTGGTGTCACGACAGGCATGTATGGAGCGACGAATGGAGACGTGTCGTCTCAGTGATGAGAGTCGCTACTGCCTTGGTGCCAATGATGGTCATATGCGTGTTTGGCGCCGTGCAGGTGAGCGCCACAATCAGGACTGCATACGACCGAGGCACACAGGGTCAACACCCGGCATCATGGTGTGGGGAGCGATCTTCCTACACTGGCCGTACACCTCTGGTGATCGTCGAGGGGGACACTGAACAGTGCACGGTACATTCAAACCGTCATCGAACCCATCGTTCTACCATTCCTAGACCGGCAAGGGAACATGCTGTTCCAACAGGGACAATGCACGTCCACATGTATCCTCGTTGCCTACCCAACGTGCTCTAGAAGGTGTAAGTCAACTACCCTGGCCAGCGAGATCTCCGGACTCTGTCCCCCATTGAGCATGTTTGGGACTGGATTGAAACGTCGTCTCACGCGGTCTGCACGTCCAGCACGAACGCTGGTCCAGCTGAGGCGCCAGGTGGAAATGGCTTGGCATGCCGTTCCACAGGACTACATCCAGCACCTCTATGATCGTCTCCATGGGAGAATTGCAGCCTGCATTGCTGTGAAAGGAGGATATACACGGTACTAGTGCCGACATTGTGCATGCTCTGTTGCCTGTGTCTATTGTGCCTATGGTTCTGGCTGTGTGATCATGTGTTGTATCTGACCCCAGGAATGTGTATATAAAGTTTCCCATTCCTGGGACAATGAATTCACGGTGTTCTTATTTCAATTTCCAGGAGTGTATAATACGAGTGGGTATCATATGTATCTCCAATAAATGTTCCTTTAATTTTTCAGCAGCCATGAAGAAGTCGTAAGAAAATCACATCCTAGTATAGAGGGGTCATTTATAAATTTACTGTAAATGCTTATAAGTTTATATTCAGGGGATGGTTCAGAGATTTCTCCCTTAATAACGTTCAAATCCCTTTTTATTTTATTATTTGACCTGCTAATCTCTATTTTTATAGCCAAATTTTTAGTTTCTTCAATTACTTTGGTTAAAATTCTGCAGTAAGTTTTGTAATGTCTTCTGGAAAGCACATTATCAGTCTTTCCTAGCTTTTGTATAAAGTTCTCTTTTATGCCTACAAGATGTTTTAGTATTTACTGTTACATAATTCTTGTTTACTCAATTTCACCAAATGGAAATAGGAACCTTTTACAAATTTCCAAAAGCCTCTGGTGAAAATAAATGAATTTATTATTTACATCTATAATTTTTAAACACAGTTTCAGTCTACTTTCAGAATTCCATTGTTTAATATTTTATTGAATTATTTTTTATTGGCCTAAATTTCATAAATTTTTTCTCTATTTCCTTTTCTCAATATACGCAAAGTAGTTATTTAAGCATTGTGGTCTAACAAACCATTTTCCATTGAAACTATTCCATATTTCTCTAATTTATTTTCCGTTATAAAAATGTTATAAATAGTGGTGCTAATTAGTATCTATTTGTATTCCAAATGGAAAATTAAAAGCTTGAGAGAGATTGAATGATTTAAGTATTCCGTGAAGGTAATCTGTCTGGTAACATTATACGGCAAAAGTTACATTGAAGTCACCACAGAGAAAATTTCCCTCTTTGTTCATAATATATTTATGTGAATTGCTTCAGGTTTATTACAAAATATATTGGAGTTTCCAGTGGGACCTCTTCAACCTGTCAGCACTACAAAATATTTGTTATCTAATCCTAACTATATTGCACAATACTCAAAGCTTTGTTCTATACAGATTTTACTCAAATCTAATTTTTTTGTTTCAGTATCTTCTCTTACATAAGTCGCTGCACCACCCATTCTTATGTTGTAAATACAATAATATGAAGCTAACCTACGGCCAATAAGGAGGAGGAGAGGTTTTGATTTAAACTTATCCAGAAAGTGTTGAATGTCAAACAGTAACTTCCTTTATCAATTTAATAACAATAGTTTCACCTTTACTTAGTTTAGTTTTCTTGGCAGATTGCAACAATGTTTTAAAAATACCACTAATGTTGTGTGAAACATGGCAATTAAGACTGCTTTATTATGCCTTTTAATTCTGAATTGTTGCTTTTTTGGGCATAAGAATCATAAACAAAATTGTTATAATGTACTTTACATAATTATAAATTTGAATAAATAGAGCAAATAGTTACGTGTGTTTATTAGTTATGTTGTAATTATATTCTGAGGAAACCTTAATCCAAAGTACTGAGTCGTATTAAGGGACATGTGAGAACATTCTACACGTACTGACTGATCGTTGTGGTGAGTTTTTTTGCTGGAGCAGACGCTTGCTTTCCTGTAGACTGTGGTATACAATAGTTCTCTTGAGACAAACACAGCAGCAGCTATGGCAATGTACAGGGTTTCCATGAGGTTCAGGTACCGTTATAATGATATGCACTTCGAAAACTATGAGATTGACATGTGGTTTGTTGCAACATCTTCTGACCGTCTGAGAGTTTTTTTTTTTTTTTTTTTTAAATTACACAAGCTTTAGGTTCCTGCATAGGGTGATGTTCGCCGATGAAGCCACTTTCTGTGTGTCTTGACAGATTAACTGCAATAATGTTCAGATATGGGGTTTTGAAATTCCGCACATTAAGCGTGAACATATTTGTAGCACCAAAATCAGTGTATGGTGTGCTCTTTTGCACGCTGGAGTAATGGCCCCACTTTTCTTTGCTGAGAAGACGATTACAGAGCCAATTTGCTGCAACATGATTCATGAGTACCTTAATTGTTGGACCTGCAGCCAACCGTAGTATTAAAACAAGACGCCGCACCTGATCATTGGTCTGGTGATATTAGGAAAGATTTGACTGTACATTTCTCTGGGAGAATGATTGGTGATATTTGCTGATTATCTGACTGCCGCACTCTCCTGATATCACACCCCTAGTTTTTTCTTGTGGGTGTGAGTCAAGGATCGTGTCTACGAAACCCTGTTCCAGATCTTGCCATACTTCGTAGTAGGATAGTTGAGGTTGTGCAAACGATGTAGCATCATTTCTGGTTGAAGCTGGACAATCATATTGGCATCCTGAAAGCAACTAGAAGTGGAAGTGGTGAGAATTTAACTTTGAGAGATTTGGAACACGTTGCAAAAACAGCACATGTCTATCTAAAATAGTTTACGAGACATGTTTTATTGTAAAGGTAGCAGGGCTTTGTGGAAACCCAGTAAATCAAAATATCCGGAGAGTGGTGTGTGTGTGTGTGTTTTCCCCCCTTCCACAAATTTTCATTTTTTAAATTCCTTGATTGATGTGACATTAAGTTGAGGACGTTTCATTCTAGCACCTGTGACAAAATGGTACATAATTCTTCTGCATAAATGAAAATAAATTCATGTTATCTGTATTTACCTTGTGGAACTAAATTTTTTTTTTATGGGCTATAAGACTATGATTTAGTAATATTACTATGGTACAATTTTAAGAATCTAGTAATAAATTGATGTGTGTTTTATCTTCAAACAAGGATTTTTAAAGCCATTAATAACAGTCTAATCTCCATTGCCTTGTATTGGCAATGTAAAGGATAATTTTAACTTTCTGCGCATTGAGACCAGCTGTAATTGAAACAGGAATTCTATCTTAACCGCCGGCAGTATGTCGCCTATTAAACAAACGGACCAGTCATATTTCAAAATGTTTCATGTACATACACTCCTGGAAATTGAAATAAGAACACATTGACGCCGGTGTGTAAGACCCACCATACTTGCTCCGGACACTACGAGAGGGCTGTACAAGCAATGATCAAACACACGACACAGCAGACACACCAGGAACAGCAGTGTTGTCCGTCGAAGGGCGCTAGCTGCGCAGCGGTTGGACACCGCCGCAATCAGTGTCAGCCAGTTTGCCGTGGCATACGGAGCTCCATCTCAGTCTTTAACACTGGTAGCATGCCGCGATAGCATGTACGTGAACCGTATGTTCAGTTGACGGACTTTGAGCGAGGGCGTATAGTGGGCATGCGGGAGGCCGGGTGGACGTACCGCCGAATTGCTCAACATGTGGGGCGCGAGGTCTCCACAGTACATCGATGTTGTCGCCAGTGGTCGGCGGAAGGTGCACGTGCCCGTCAACCTGGGTCCGGACAGCAGCGACGCACGGACGCACGCCAAGACCGTCGCATCCTACGCAGTGCCGTAGGGGACCGCACCGCCACTTCCCGGCAAATTAGGGACACTGTTGCTCCTGGGGTATCAGAGAGGACCTTTCGCAACCGTCTCCATGAAGCTGGGCTACGGTCCCGCGCACCGTTAGGTCGTCTTCCGCTCACGCCCCAACATCGTGCAGCCCGCCTCCAGTGGTGTCGCGACAGGCGTGTATGGAGGGACGAATGGAGACGTGTCGTCTTCAGTGATGAGAGTCGCTACTGCCTTGGTGCCAATGATGGTCATATGCGTGTTTGGCGCCGTGCAGGTGAGCACCACAATCAGGACTGTATACGACCGAGGCACACAGGGCCAACACCCGGCATCATGGTGTGGGGAGCGATCTCCTACACTGGCCGTACACTTCTGGTGATCGTCGAGGGGACACTGAACAGTGCACGGTACATTCAAACCGTCATCGAACCCATCGTTCTACCATTCCTAGACCGGCAAGGGAACATGCTGTTCCAACAGGACAATGCACGTCCACATGTATCCCGTGCCACACAATGTGCTCTAGAAGGTGTAAGTCAACTACCCTGGCCAGCGAGATCTCCGGATCTGTCCCCCGTTGAGCATGTTTGGGACTGGATGAAACGTCGTCTCACGTGGTCTGCACGTCCAGCACGAACGCTGGTCCAGCTTAGGCGCCAGGTGGAAATGGCTTGGCATGCCATTCCACAGGACTACATCCAGCACCTCTACGATCGTCTCCATGGGAGAATTGCAGCCTGCATTGCTGCGAAAGGAGGATATAAGCGGTACTAGTGCCGACATTGTGCATGCTCTGTTGCCTGTGTCTATGTGCCTATGGTTTCTGTCTGTGTGATCATGTGTTGTATCTGACCCCAGGAATGTGTAAATAAAGTTTCCCATTCCTGGGACAATGAATTCACGGTGTTCTTATTTCAATTTCCAGGAGTGTACACTGATCAGCCAGAATATTATGACCACTACCTAATTGCCGATATGTAGGCCTTTGTCACGGATAACAGCAGCGACGTGTCTTGGCATGGAAGCAATGGGGACTTGGTAGGTCGCTGGAGGGAGTTGGCACCATATTTGCACAAACAAGTCACCTCATTCCCATAAATTCCGGAGAGGGGATCGATGAGATCTGACGCCACGTTCAATCACAACCCAGATGTGTTCGATCGGGTTCAGATCTGGCTACCTGGGGACCCAGAAAATCATTTGCAACTCGCCACTGTGTTCCTCGAACCACTCCATCACACTCCTGGCCTTGTGACATGGCTCATTATCTTGCTGAAAAATACCACTGTCATTGGGAAACATGGTCGTCATGAAGGGGTGTACGTGATCTGCAACCAGTGTACGATACTTATTGGCATTCATGGTGCCTTGTATGAGCTCCACTGGACCCATGTATGAGCCGTAAGTGTTCTACAGATCATAATTGAGCCGCCACCAGCTTGTTTCCATCCCGCGTTACAGATATCAAGAAGCTGTTTCCCATCGGCATGCTGATGAAGGAATCGGGATTCATCAGACCATGCAACGCTCAGCCACTGCGCCAACGTCCAGTGGCAATGGTCACGTGCCCATTTCAGTCGTAGTTGCCGACGTCGTGATGCAAACATTGGCACATGCATGGGTCGTCGGCTGTGGATGTCCATCGTTAGGAGTGTTCGGTGCACTGTGTGTTCAGACACACTTGTAATCTGCCCAGCGTTAAAGTTAGTTCCGCCAAAGTTCGCCGCCTGTCGTGTTTTGGCAGTCTGCCCAGTCTACAACTTACGACATCTGTAATGAGTGGTGACCGCCCAACCCCTCGACGTTTGGACGTGGTTTCACCTTGGTTTCGCCAATTGTTGAAGACACTCACCACAGCACTCCTCGAACACCCGAGAAGTCATGCAGTTTCCGAAATGCTCGTGCCGCGCCTCGGGACCATCACAATCTGCCCTCGGTCAAACTCAGATAGATCTCACGCCTGCCCCATTCTAAACACGGATAGCACGCTCACTGATACTACATGCATCGTGCATGTGCCTGACAAGCAGTTATTCCTCGTCAGGTGACACTGCTATTGCCTGGACAGGTTTATATCGCTAGTAGGTAGGTAATCATAATGTTCTGGCTGATCAGTATATACACTCAACGCAATTGGTGAATGAATATAGTCATCATTAATCTCTATTTACTTTTTCAGATACTCAGGATTTCTTACTGTTATGCATCTGAAACATCATGAATGGTTTGATTGTGAGATTTTTCCTATCTCCAACAGCGAAAATTCTCTTCAACATCACTGTAGTATAATAACTTATTTTGCGACCTTTCCGTAAAATTTAATATTGACTATACACTTCTAATTAAAACATCAAGATGTTTTTAATTTCCACTGAGGTGCATAACACCCGTGGGATTACTTTATTGGTAACGTGGTGGATAGTAAGAGAGAACTGATATCGCACGATTAACAGCAGGATATAAACTAAAAGTGAATTGGTTATGCTCTTTGGTCCAATATTTTGGGTAATAGTTTTGATATTCTTGGCGGTAGCGTACATTTCAGTATTACAATTATAGTTTCCATGAGAATTCCTGACGTAGATACTTCTGCTTGTAGTTACAGTGCGGCTAAACTAGGATGACAAATATGTCTGTGTGTTTTTGGGTGTTTTACAGAAGGAAAATTTAGAATGGTTCTTAGATTCACGTAAATGGCCACCATAATCTATTTTAAAAATTGTAAATCGTCATTTTATGAGTTGTGAAATTGGAGTTGTATTCTCGAACTCCAGTTAACTGTTTCTTCTGGTGGTGACTGCCATGTTCCAGGGCCCTTCCAGATCACGTCTACATCGTAAAAGTGTCCGTCAAAAATGTCGCCAGGTGGTGGCGCTATACTCCACTGAATTGCGCTACTCCATCTCGGAAATAAAGGAAACAAATTCGAAACTACTGGAGGTGTTAAGAGTATCTGCCGCCGGAGCTGCTCAACTGGCCCGAATCGTAAATTCCATGCAAGAGCTTCAGATAATCGAACAAGATCAACTGCCTGGGTAACTTAATATAGAAATTAAATTCCAACGCCTATTTGACACCATGAAAAAATTTCAAACATAGAGTTAATCGTTGTAAAGTTCCAGCAGCATATTTCAGGTTAACTGGCGTACTTTTTTGTCTTAGCTGTAGCTCAGAGCTTAGATCTCAACAAGTGCCATAACTTTAGATTTGTTACAAAACTGCATAAATTTGAGAGTTTTCCTGTCTTCCGTGAATTGGATACTTGATAGTTGAATGTTTGTTTTCAGCCAAATGGGCAACTCATCAGGAAACGGTGAGTTGGAAGGAGTCATCGCTGCAGCAACTGTCACTCCCTTGGATATCTCCCCGGCAGAAGAAGCGACGAAGGTGGAGGCTACCATTACAGCAACCGAGCAGCATGAGAAATCGGAGGTGAGATTAAAAGTTTTAGTCTTCATATCAGGCTCTTTGAAAATCGTACAGTTAATTACTGCTAAACTTGAGTTCCCTGAAGTTCCTCTGATAGGGATCAGAAACTTAATAAATGATTTTTCATGAGGTATAAGAAGATTTCGCCTAATTTTTTGATTTGGGATATGGGTTCTGGACGATGGGTGTATGAGGTAGCTGTCTTTCGTTACAACCTGAAAAAAAAATGTGAAAGAAAATCAAATATACATTGCTTTACTTGTGAAGTTTTAAACCTTGAAGGCGTTTTATTTAGAAATTCTTCCCTCTAAACGCGTAGCTCACATTTACTCAGTTGGAAAACCATGAAGGCAAGTGTTAGATAATTGGTTTGCTGGGCGTATTTATAAGAGATCTCGTATAGTCCCGCCAGGGGCCACATAGTAATACAATTAGGAGTGGCAGGATAATACTAGTATGCTTCCTCAGCAAGTCTCCACGTGTGTAACTAAGTTAATAGATTTGGTGGATATGTTTTCCGAGTTCTTGTTATATTGAACCAGTTCGCTGACTGGCAGACTACTTTTTTCGAGAACACAGGCAGTCTCTTAATACCTTATCTTCTCTAACGTATGAATGCCGAATCTTGACTGTTCCGCGTTTGCAAAACGAGAATGTCTCTGCTCAAAGACGCTTCATCTCAACACGAATACATCCTATCTTCGCTCTGCCATAGGCGGCCAGCCTCCGTTCGGTTCAATATTGCCCCTTCCGTCTTAGCGCCCAGCCCATACTAGCAGCTGTGGTTCTTTCTACAGGTAAAACGTCTACGTGCAATGACCATTCCACTCTATCACCAACTGAGGGTATGAGGCGTGGTTTGTAACATAGTGTTGCCAACGCATAAAACAAATTTGGCGCAGGTTTATTTGGCAAATACAACAGTTCAGGAAAGAACTCTTATTTCCAAAAATGAATTCAAACTAGAGCTTATGGTACAGATAATTCACCGCGGAAGTCGGGTGACTGCAGTGTAATCCCTGATGTCAAGACTGCCAATAGGGGCAATCCATAAAATACGTCACACGAATTTCACGATCTTTGGAGCCCTCTACCCTCCTTGTCACAAGTGAGCCCCCTCCCTTGGTGTGATGTCACAAATTTTGCAATTTTAAATTTAGAAATTATTAAGTTAAAACAGCACATCTAAAATAAATATTTTTTCATAAAATCAACAATAAATCAATTTTTTTAGAAAATTGACAAAAAATAACAAATCAATTGAATGATACAAAATTTAATCATCTTTTCTCCATGGACTTTGAACCAATTCTTTTATGATATTCATGACTAGCATAGAAGTCAAAGAGCTCTCGATTTGGATAATGTTAGAAACATTCGATGTGTCAAAATACAACCGTATAGTATTGTCATCGTTTATCAAATAAAAAACTTCCTTGTCACTTCTAGCTGTAGTTCTTTGAGGACGAATCTTCGTGACGGGCAAAACATCTTTTTTTGCGTCGTATGTGATTGCTAGTTTGGTTTGTGGCTTTGAATGATGAAAGTTATAGCCCACAGATGCCACTCAATCGATTAAATTAGTATGCGTAAGTCATATTTTGTCATAGTCTCAAATGTGTTATCTGCGTTTCTGCGTATTTTAACGGCGGCCGACGTGCGACACCGTACTACAGCGAGCGTGAACTCGCGCGGCCGCCACGGGCCACAATATATATGTGACGTCACGAAGCTTATGACTCGTCCCCCCCTTGTCACACGATGCCACACTTTGTTGACCCCCTCCTAAAGATGTGACGTAGTTTATGGATGGTCCCTTACTACGGGTCTCCGATAAATATGAATCGACCTAGGGATTTCTTTCAACCTACCTAAGGGCTAATAATTTCCGTCAGTTTGCCAAATGGCTCGTGCATGTAATGGCGATAGTTTCCGGTAATAGAATGTAAGTGAATTTATTTTATAAGTCTAAAATTACATACACTGTGGACTACAGTAAAAACTAGAACGTTACCAACTATAATGTTTTCTGAAGATGATCGAAACTTTTGAAACCGGAGAGGGTTGTACTGGAATTAATTCGGATGTGTCCCTGTTGCCCTTGACTGTTACTGTTCATTTGAGCTACTTTACGAAGCGTTTCGTTGCATAGTTGATAGTCGCACATTGAAGATGGAAAACTTTCACCAATGCGCACTGGAAATCCCGTCATAGGCGACCAGATTTATGAAATTTTTATTACGGTAAACGTTTTGGAAAAACTTTACTTTGCCTGTTCAGCGCACAACGGATACCTCATTTTCGGCTATTAAAAATAACTATTCGAAAAAGCAGGTATATCTAGTCCTATTTGTTTGCTTCTATTTTATTTTTTTCCCCCGCCCTTAAGAAGTAAATGTTGGTGAATATGTCTTCCTTCATTTGAGTTACTGTGCATTTGATTTCAGCGTTGGTTTTTTAGGCTTCCGTATCCGGAGGGAAACAAAGCCTGTTGCCATTTCGCTGTTATTCTGTCTGAGGCAGACTTTTATTTGGGAGCAGAATTGTCTGTAAACTTCAAATTTGCACATAAAATCTATTTCGTTAAGCAAGTATTTTATAAATTATATTTTAATTGCCTCCTTTGCAAATGAAGGATTTTTTCCCTGGAGAAACTACACGAGTGGCCGTCAGTTGGGATTTTTAGATCATTTTACTACGGTATTTACTTTAAAAACTTTTACCTAACTTCCTGAAGTTTTTCTCAGATATAGACTGAATTCTACATGTACGAATATATACTTGCAACCAATATAGCTAGCAAGCTACGAGCATATGAATCGAAAGATTCCATTTTATGGTTGGTTTGCTATGTGTGAGTAAACTTATGATTGTAATCTTAAAGGCGACTGGCTTGCAGGTTATTTTTTTTTTTTTTTTTTGTAACAGTTTAACGTCCCTTTTTAACAACGTGGTCTTTAGAGACGGGAAAGGATGGGGGCAAGGAATGGGAAGGAATTCGGCCATGGCCTTTTGAAGGAAGCATCCCGGCATTCGCCTGGAGTGATTTGGGGAAACCATGGAAAACCCAAATCTGGATGCCCGGACGGGGATTCGAACCGCCGTCCTCCCGAATGCGAGGCCAGAACGCTATCCGTTACACCACCACGCTCGGTGCTTGCAGGTTAATCGATGGGACTGGTGCTGTATATTCAATTAGACTGGAACAACTGCACTAGTACCGCAGTGTTGGAGAGCAATGGACCGAGCGTGGTGGTGTAACGGCTAGCGTTCTGGCCTCGCATTCGGGGGACGGCGGTTCGAATCCCCGTCCGGGCATCCAAATTTGGGTTTTCCATGGATTCCCAAATCATTCCAGGCAAATACCGGGATGCTTCCTTAAAAAGGCCATGGCCGAATTCCTACCCTTCCCTTGCCCCCGTCCTTTCCCGTCTCTAAAGACCTCGCTGTTAGGGAGACGTAAAGCAGATAAAAAAAAAAAAAAGAGAGAGAGACCAATGTAGCGGGGTCCTCTACAGAATGAGTAAATATATCGATCATTAATCTTTCTTGCTAAGCGACAGTACTCTGACATTCAACATACGTTATGTAAAACTAGCTGTATAACTTTTGATTCACTTCTAAGAGATTTCTCTGGAAATCTCGCAATTATTTCGATATCTCTAAACTTTTAATATTTGGTTGGACTTATCTGCATAGTGAAAGAAGTGGTGGCAAAGGAAATGACATCAAAAAATAGACCATGTTTGTTCACGAAGATGAACTTATACTTGCCTTTCTGAACTGGTAGTGAAACTTTATGATTCTGAGATTTATCTTATTTATTTCCTATTACTTAACGCTGTCGATGTGTTGTTGCAGAGTATGACAAATGAGGCTGCTAGGGCTGTTGAGATCATTGCGAAACTTGTCAGTGGCCTGGAGATGTCTCTGAACAGCCATCTCAATCACATCGAGGTCCTGACCGACCAGGAACAAGTGGCTGATCTCCACGGTTGCAGGCACGCTTTCAGCAAAGTGAAAGCGGAATTCCTGAAAGAAGTGAGTTGCCTGCAGGAGATCACAGACGCATTGTTACGTCACGCATCGGCTACATGAGGTCTGCAGCTTCCGCCACACCCCTCACCTCACCTTCCCCACACGTTCCGCAAAGATACGCTACAGAAACCCTGCAAAATATTTAAGAAATTTGTGGTTGATTTCATGTTTAGCTGATAAAAATTACTCTAGCCAAAATGATCCTGCTTATTCCCGCTCCTTCCCGCATCTTACTTGTCTGATAACTCTAATTTTTGATTCAAACATTACTCAAGAAGTATGAGTACATCGTGTGCCCTGGTACAACAGCTAGTTCGACGAGTAAACAATCTATTAAACCACTGTACATTTAATACAGTTCATGATGTATAAATTATAACAGTCAAGGTGAAGGTTTCGGAAGTGCCTAAAAGATTTGATGTTTCTTATTTTTTTTGTGATCGGCACGTTATTACGATTGTTCATGTCTAGGTAATCACATGGTGTTTGAAACGCAAAGAAATACATAGCAACAATGCGGCGGATGCAACTGGTTCCTATATGAATTGTTTGTTCGTCTGCAATCACACTGTACATTTTAGTCTGCAACGAAGGTACTGCCTGGTAGGTGCGACGATGTTGCGATGTTCTGCAGTATACAGGGTGTTAGGCCGAAAAAATGTAATTGTAATGTCTTTTTAATAAATCTTCTAAGTGATTGTCTTTAATATCTTAAGGAAAATAACTGTATTCTGATCCTTTGTGTTAAAATTTTTAATTTGATTATTGATTTTTAAATGGCAATCTTGTGACTACTAATACATTTTACAGTCATTGCATAAGCAAAGTTAAAGTTTCCTTACCATCAAGCACTTCCAGTAAACTATTTCTTTTTGTTAGTGTGCTATTGGAAAAGAATATAATTTTTATGTATTTAATAATCAATTCACAGTCATAATTTTTTCACCAAAAATTGATTTAAAAATTAAGAAAACACAAAGTTTAAATTCTTTCTGAAAACATCACAGCCCATATCATGAAACCAGTGAGAGAAGGCACTGTGTGAGTTGGTCGTAGCTGCATCCTAGTGTGTGCTGTGTTTACATGGTACGCACTGGGACCTCTGGTCAAAATGAACCGACCGTTGACTGGAAATGGTTATGTTCAGCTACTTGGAGACAATTTTTGGCATTCAAGTTTCCTAGCAATGATGGACTTTTCTAGAACCACAATGCATCACCTCAATGAGCCACGATTGTTTTTAGGAGCCTTTAGACTATTTGGCTGTACTGAAAATATTTTACAAATTGTTATGCGCGCACATTGCTGCTTAAGGAAGTTATTTTTTATCATTTTATAAGTAAATATGGATTACTTTTAATAAAAACATAAAATTTATTGCTTATCATTGGTCACGTAACATAAAACGCTCTATGATTGGTGATCGCTTTAGTGACGTCACGTTCCAGTTAACGCTGTGGCTGCGAGTGGTAGGTATATTCCCTATTTTCCAAGTTTTAACTTATTTTTATTGTTTGATGCTGGCCATTTCTTCTTTTTAATGAGTTTTCGTTTTGAATACAAAATGGAAAACAATTTTGTCGAAGCATGCTACGGAAAAATACCAAAAACTCAAGCCATGTTTGTTGAGCTTACCTTCAAAAAAAAAAAAAAAAACCCTGAATTTAATTTTGTGGAGCTTAAAAACGTAACAACCTCAATTTAAGAATCATTTATATTTAAATTCAAAGTTAGTGATTAACACAAATTGTTCATAAGAATGACCAAAACTATATAATAAATTAATTGTTTTATGGTATATCGACGAGAAAAATGTAATATACAGAAGTTGAAAAACTCGATATTGTGGGCCTTGATTCTTGACTGCAGATAAAAAATTATAAGCAAATGATAAATGTTTATTGCCAGCCCAGCTGAATGTATTGTTCGTTTATTCACCAAACGCATTTTACAGCATTCTATCAAGAAGAAACTGTGACATTTTTCTTGAATGGTAGGTGGAGAAGGAGGGAGTGACCCAAGGCACTCTCTTGCTCTTGGAGTTGGAAACGGCCCCTAAAGGCGGATGAATCATAAATGAACAATGGCATGAGGATGCAGAAGGTAATGGAAAGCCACTGCATTAAAGATCCAGCCGGTATCCCGAGGACATGTAAAAATTTGAAGGTGGTATAAGCGTTCAAGGGGTAAAAAATCAGTATGCTACGATTTGCTAGGGACATTGTCCTGTTAGCAGAACTGATTGAGGATATTGAGAAAATACTGAATGTCATGAATAAAATACTGAAGGAAGATTTTGGACTAAATAGAAACCAAATTAAGACAAAAGTGATGAAATATAGCAGAATGATAGCAATAATAGTAGATTAAACATTATCAGTGCAATAGGAGTAGTAAATAAATTCTGCTACTTTGGAAGTAAAATTTTCAACTGACAGACGAAGCAAGAAAGATGTTAAAAGCAGAATAGCACCACCGAAAAGAGACTTCATAAAAAAGAGAAATCTTTTAGTTTCAAATATTGACATAGGACTCCGAAAGCACTTTATGGTAGCAAAGCATGGACTTTAGGAATACCAGAAAAAAATAAATAAAGAAAGTTGAATCATTTGAAATGTAGTGTTATAGAAGGATGCTGAAAATTAAGTGGACATATAAAGTACGAAATAAACATGTTTTTAAAATGATAGGTGAGGAAAAAAGATAATGGAAGAGTCTTACAGAAAGAAGATACAGCATGGTAGGTCACATTTTAAGACATGTGGGATTAGTTAATTTGCTAGTAGAGGGAATAGTGAAAGGTAAGAACCGCGGAGGTAGACAAAGATTACAGTACATAAAGAAGATAATTGAAGATGACGTTGTAAAGATATGTTAAGATGAAGAGGTTAGCCGCAAGATAGGAAAGGATGAAAGATTGCATCAAACTAATCGAGAGACTGATGACACACACATAAAACCGAACACGTTTTACTTAATACTCTCAGGAAAAAACTGTGACATTTTACGTATTTATTGTTTTCTTGTAGAAAAGCCACTAAAATGCGTTTCCGGTTTGCTGCATGGTTTAAGAGTGTAGTTGGGATTATGAAGGTCCTAGGTTCGATATAAATAATGGTGTAATAGTTTGCATAATTAATGGGCGTAATAATAGTGGTGACCTCGAGTTCATGCCAGGCCGCATTTAGGGTATGTGGGCCTCTTAGGCTATACAGTGGTGCGGGCCCCCCTTTCGGTTTTTTTTTCCCTAAGCCTATGCTTAAATGCGGCCCTGTTTCATAGTGCGGTGCTGTGTGTGTGACATCACGTGGGTGGGTGGCGGGGGTTGCCTTTCACCATTTACGCGTCAACATAAGGGATAATTAATTATAATTAATTGTGTCTCATGACGGGATGGCCATCATTTAGGGACTATTGGACATTTTCGTGTAAACATTACTGAAGCATGGCATGTAAATTAAAGGAAAGGACAGGATGGACATAGCAATTAATTAAAACCACGCATGCCCTGGGCCGAAATCGAACCGGCGTCCCCTGCAAAGCGAAGCCAGCTAATAAAGCTGTTGCAAGCAGAATATAGTAAAATGTACGCACGTATTAAGACTTGAGACAGGTCCGAGGCTCGTGGAGGAGACGTACTATGCCAGTTAGGTAAGTAGAGAAGCCATATGCTTACCTCCAAGTGTTTAATTGTGGTTGTGTAAGTGTAGATGACTGCTGTTAAGTGTAGTGTGTTGTTTATATGAAGATTAAAGAAGGCAGACCGTGAAACCTGTTGCCGAACTATTAAACCTACTCTCTGAAAGACACCAAGGGGATCCTCCCGGGCTTAAGGGCCCCATCAGACAAATCATCATCGACAGTTATCCTCCCATTATGTGCAATGTGTAGAAGTTTGTGACTTAACTGAAGCGACTGGCACATAGTTTGAAGTTTAGGAATCGTTGATCACCCTCTCTCATACCGTTCTGGCCATGTACTAAATCATAAAAATTTCTTTCACCACCGTTTCTCGAATGCCGCAATGACCTTAGCCAACAAGACATGTTAGTGCAAAGTATAAAAATGATTAATAAAATAATTTTATATTTAAAATCTTTGAATTGTGTAAGATATTATATTAAAAAGAGTCCTCTACGGCGTTTGTGTACCTTTACTAGGTAAAAGATGAAAAAAAGAGGATTTTCACAATAACTAACCAGTAGAGGGTAGGAACGATTTTTAAGATACTTGCTTATGTACAGAAAATCTAGTCGGATGAAAAACTATTAGCGAAATACATAAAAAATAAATGTCAACACAGTCCATGCGAATGAAATCACGGGTGATATCTATTTATAATCGAATGTTATTATTCCTCAGCTCCATTTGGGCAATTGGGAATACCTTGTCCGGGACATACACCATGCCTTCCTTTTCTTTCAGACTCGAAGGAAAGAGATTATTTTCGGCTGGGTTCCCGGTCATATGGTGATGAAGCACATGTATTCTGTAAACAGTATGTTTACCTATGTTCTTATGGTTCAAGCTCGTAAATAAATACTTGGCACAATACTCAACTACAGCATCAAAAACACAAGTCTGTAAAAGTGGTAAATAGTGTTACATGTATAAACAGGTCTGTAAGAGTGCATAAAGTGATGTTCCACACCGCCATATCTCCATTGATGATGCCCCACACCATAAGGGCCAAACGCGTCTGGGGAATAGAAAACATTCACCACAACATTTTATTTGTGAAAATCTATAAACCTAATCTTTGTTTCGACCCATTCCTTAATTTTAAAACAAGTTGTTTCTGTGATAATAAAGATGCATTTACAGCTAATGCGGGCATTACATTATCTAATATATAGAGCACTAAGTTTCCTAGCGCGCTGATTTCGTATTGTGTAAAGGTAATTAGACAGTTAATGCTCCAGCCTAGTGCAGCTATATGGGCTCTGCCACGCTAACTCATCTAGTGTACTACCTAGCGCACTAGATCACATTGCGTCAACAGATCTAGCATGCTTAACCCTAATTGTGCTAGGTCTGTCACTTGGCGCGTGCTCGTGCGGGAGGACGAAAAGTGTTTGCAAATCAGAAATGACGCAGCCGATAAGAAGTTTTATTAAACATAATTGAACTATACGCCCAAATAGGTTTATTAACTGAACATTCTTGTGTCGCTAAACTTCAATACACCAATCAAGAATTACTAATTGGAAGTGGTAGTCCCACACAAAGATATCAAGGGACATTTCGCTCATCATCGGTCCATAGACAGGACACTCAATCAGTATTATCTGGTTCATTATAACTAACAAAATATTTCATTGATTCTGATACTAATGTACCGTTGCCCTCCCCATCCTCAAAGTAAGTCATCACCAAACAGAAAATTCTCCATCTCAGTCATCACATATACCTACAGGGTGATTCAAGAAGATATGAATATATTTTAATATGTTATTCTACAAGTAAAACTAAAGAAAAACGTTCATATAAAGATAGGTCCGCAAATGTTTAGTTACGGAGTTATGGCTAATAAAAGATTTTACTTGAAATTTAGCAACCTCGCTAATATGAAGCCATCGCAAAACTGTACGAGGTTACAGTAAAGCACGACTTCCATTTAATTGTTGTTATTGATCTGGTGAATGTAATAAAACAAGTCCCAAGCGTGTATCTGCAGTAGTTTTCCAGAAATTCCAGAGATTATAGAAGTAAATTTGTTTACTTTCCATTAAGAATGTTAGCAACCGTTAGTGAGTGATTTCAGTCGTTTCCTAACCTTGAAACGAGTTAGTTTTGTGCATCGTTCAGTGAAAGAACATAATAATAACAGTGTATTAAGTGAAACTACATAGTATATGTTGTAGTTTGTAGATTATTTATGAAGGTTAGGAAACGACTGAAACCACTCACTTACGGTTGCCAACATTCTTAATGGAAAGTAAACAAATTTACTTGTATAATCTCTGGAATTTCTGGAAAACTACTGCATATACACGCCTAGGACTTGTTTTATTACATTCACCAAATCAATAACAACAAAATAAATGGAAATCGTGCTTTACTGTAACCTCGTACAGTTTTGCGATGGCTTCATATTAGCGAGGTTGCTAAATTCGGGTAAAATCTTTTATTAGTTGTAACTCCGTAACTAAACATTTGCGGACCTATGTTTGTATGAATGTTTCTCTTTAGTTTTACTTGTAGAATAACATATTAAAATATTTGCATATATTTGTGAATCACCCTGTATAATCAGAACTATCCCCATCACATGGTATCAAGTTAACTTCACCGGCAGAAGTTATAAATTCAAGAGTTCAAATGCCCTATCTTTCTCAAATAATATCAGTGCAGTCACTTGAAACAATTCCAACCACACCCAAGGGAGAGTATAATTTAGACATCAATTTCCTGAATACTATTGGTTACCAGAGCGGTGGAGACTCAGTGAAGGATTTCATTATTTTTAAGCAAGTTAGTCACTGCCGTGCAGGTAAACATACGTCATGTAATATCAATGCAAGGAAACACCACTTCAAATTTGTTTTCTATTTTAAAAACCCCTATTTGTCTCAAGCTCTCTGGTTTCTTGTTTTTTTTCGGATTGTATATAATATTTGAAGAGCACATCACACATTCATCTTGCAGACCGTCCGCAAGATCTTCCAGATAGAGCCATTATAATTCTTTGGCCCTGTTCCTTATTTCTTCTTCTCCTTTCTTCTCAAGTCATAAAAGGAATGAAAACTTTTCATTGATATTATCATAAGCCATCTTTCGCCTTTTAAGTTCACTTAAATGCATGCACCCGAAAATGGGTACTTGCTTGCAGTAGCACTTCTTCCTCGCCAGATTCGTCACAACTAAGTTTTCTTTTGATAGAGCGTTTTTGGAATCTTTTAAATTCATTTACCTGAGATTTCCTTTTGCCGACCCAAGCCACGAAGCTTTTCGTTAATATTATTTGTTACTATTGAAATAATGTACAGAATGCACAGAAGCATGTAAATATTTATTCCACCGATGTCAAACTAATCGGCCTATAATTTTCAACCCTATTTGTAACCCCTCCTTTATGAACCGGTACTACTATAGCTCTTTTACGATCCTCTGATAAGCAGCAAGACTCCAAACTCATTTTAAATCAAATTTCAAGGTAAGGTACAATATCATATCCCACAATCTTTAATAGATCTGTAGTAATTTTATCTACACCAGCCCCTTTACGTTTTTTTACCTTTCTGAGTTCCTTTACAATTTCCTGAGAATCTATTTCAAATTTTGTAGTTCCCTCATTTGTACTTTTTGGGAGATTCATTCCCTCTGACTTATTCCCTCCCATCAATGGATGATTGTCTCTAGTGGTCTCACTAAACCAGTTACTCAATATTTCTGCAATTTCAAAATCCTCAGTGACTTCAACTCCATTCTTATCTACAATTGTCTGAATACCTTCCCTTCCACTCAGTTTTCTAATATAGCCATAGAAATTTCTAGGTGCATCGTTCAGTGATCCACCTGCACCAATAATATTCTTCATAAACCCATCCTTTGCTTCTCTCTTTGATAACATTAATTGCTTGTATTTGGACGTTAACTGCTTTATTCTGAATGACATTACATGCTTCAACTTCTGTTATCGACAGAGATCAGCAAGCTTAACTAACACCTTGAATTTATTTGGTTCCTATGATTAGTTTGGACGTTACTCGGAAATTACTTATAATGACAGTTAAATCTACGGCAGCCGGGTTCACTCGCAGACTCTCGTCGGCAAGGAGTGAGGGCATTGTTAGTATAGCACAATTCGTTTCTGAAATGTCCTTAAACATGGATTTTCAAATTGAACTGATACATACAAGTATGAGCGATGACTCAGAATAAGCGACCAACATAAAAAGAAAAAAAATCCAAAAGAAACAATTCTCGTAAAAATTTGGGCAATGTCTCGTCATTGTTCGGTTTCAAAAAAAATTGAGGTCTTGTTCTGAGCCAAGTCTGTACTTTACAATGTGTAACTTTCTGAAACAGCGTGGTTATAATTGTAATATGGATCGTCCATTTAAAACTGAAACAAAATCTAGTGATTTTGTCATGCAATGTTTTAGCTAATTAGACACAAAAACTTGTACCAGAGTTGTTTGCCTTATCATAGTACAAAAACCGTTATTTTCGTTGATCATTTTCAGGTATAGCAAGCCTTAGAATAAATCGCATATATTACGTCTTTGAGCTCAGTTAAAAATATGAGATGCATAATGGCCCAGTCGCTAGAGTTTTATTTCATTTTAGATCAACAATCTATAAGACCGAGAGAGAATGTGCTTTTTCAGAAAGTGACGTGATTGTACACTGTATAGACTTGACTCAGAACAAGATCTCAAAACTTTTTGACAAAAAACAATCACAAGACCTATTGGCATACTTTTAGAAGAATTGTAGGGTATATATATCAAGTAAAACATCTATAAATAAGTAGCTATTGCAAAGCGCTAAATATACTTTACCTGTAAGGAAATTTGATTCTCGTCTTCGACATTAGAGAATGAGCTGCATGTAGACGAATCTTCATTTCTTTTAATGAAAAAGTTATTTATTTTATGGGTTTGCTGTATAACCTCATATTCTTTTTTCAGCCTTCGTTCAGCTTCTTTTCGATACGCATGGCCACTACGACGTTTCTTCTTGACAACGGCACTAATGACAAACAATTGAATCTAACAAGGGGAGGGCACGACCTTGGGATTTTATTTTGAGATGAGACTTTGCGTAATAATTGTACCCCTTTAGGATGTTTACCTCCTGCAATCGCTAGACGCAACGCTCAATAGATTCGGAGAAAACGGCCTTTAAAAATTCAAGCCCAGCTTATATACTAGTGAAATTCCAGTCAGGCTAACAGCGCAACAGCCCAGTCAGTAACGAGCCTGCGTCATGCCTGGACGCTCTGGGTTCGAATCTCGATATGGTCTATTATTTTTTTTCAATTTTTTTTATCAACTACCCTTTAACTTAAAATACTATAAAACTTTAATAGTTACAATATTTTATTGTTTAAAAAACACTATTACGAATGGTTATAGTAATAATATTTATTCATAAGTAAAAAACTTTTATTGTTTTTTTATTATTGTTGATTTTATTTAATTTTTTATTTCAAATGTGAGCTGAGATGATAATCATCATAAAAACATTTAAAACACTAAATTTTTTGGCATCGAGCACAATTAATGAAAGCGGAATTTTTACTAGAACAACGGTAATATCCGAAATAAAACTTATAACACTGTCAATAAAATAACTCAAAATTTAATTATATTCAAAGAATATTGTAACTATTATAGTTTTAAAGTAATTTAAGTAAGTTATAGGGTAGTTAATATATTCATATTGATTTAAAATTTGAAATTCAAATTAAATAATCAATAGGTCTAACATTGAATAAAAACTTATTTAATTGTAAAAACAGAAGAAAAAAAATAGACTGATTCGAACCCAGAGCGCCCAGGCATGACGCTGGCTCGTTATTAACTAGGCTGTTCCGCTCCTAGCCGGACCGGGCTTTCACTAGTATATAAGCTGGGCTTGAATTTTTAATGGCCGTTTTCTCCGAATCTATTGACCGTTGCGTCTTACGATTGCAGGAGGTAAAGATCCTAAAGGGGTACAATTATTACGCAAAGTCTCATCCCAAAATAAAATCCCAAGGTCGTGCCCTCCCCTTGTAAGCGAATGAAAACAATACAGCTGAGTGACACGCGACACACTCGCGCACGGTTTTTCCCCTTCCACTCCCCGACGTATGTTACCATGCCAACGAGAGGACTGCGGTTAATTGCTACACAGAACCTACCACCACACAAGTACCAACAATGTACTTAAAGTAATAAAAATTTAAACGAATAATAAATTTATTTCTGTGAATATATTATACCAAAAAAAAAATTTATACGTTAGAGGTCTATCCTTCGGAGACGATCGGAAGTCCCCTCCAGAATTCAGAGGGACGATCCTCCGTACGCCCATCTACGACCTTAGGAGACTACTTCCCTGCTTTTAAGACATTTATAAATAGCCTTACATGTTTCTGGTATGGTTTATCAAGAAAATATGCCGAGATTAAGAAACTGATCTTTAAACTTCGTAAGTATTTCCTGCGGTTAGAAATCGTAAAGTAACGACTAATAATACTCAAAGAAGAGTCTTTTCCCTTTTTATGTATTGTTTGACCAGTGTCAGCAATTCTTCAAACTGTGAAAATTCCAGCCTTAAAAATAATCCTGGTATCTGACGGCTTCAGTGTGTTGTAAATGTTCATGTTGTAAAGCTATTTTTTTTAAAAAAAGCGATGAATATTGTTTGACGCAACATTTTTGCACCTCTCTTTTTTAGTCATAACTGAACTTGACACCAACGCCAAAGCAATAGCAACATTCTGGTGTTTTGATGGCGCCTTTAGGTATTGGCAATTTGAGGAACGACTATCATTAAGGAAATTGAAGGTTAAGTCTCACTAACTAACTAGTATAGTGTACCGAGGGGGCTCTTTTTATCTCGTACTGCAGCACTAAATCTATCGCACTGCAAATTGGATAGTGTAATGCCCCCTTAACTGCCTCGCGACTGTTATGTTGCACAGGCCAAGTGACAAGCACACAAACCGACAGGCGTTCTGTGTCTCTCCAGCAATGTGCTAGATTGTTTCGCTACGTTTACGGGAATATGGGGACGCCCATAAACTACGTGGCTCGGTCTGTGAGGGGGGGGGGTTGTCTAGAAAGCTACGCTGGGGGGGGGGGAGGGGGTTCCGAGCAAGGCTACGTACCTTTTCATTCATATTATTTGTCACAGTTAAAATGAGGTACAGAACACACAACAGGGTGTGAATATTCATTCCCGTCATTTAACTATCTCTGTATGTAATTTACGATAGTCTGACAAGAGAAAACAGTACAAAATGTTTTCTGGACTCAATAGGGGAAAAAGCTACGTGCTACGTGGGGGGGAGGGGGGATAGAGGCAAAAGCCACTTCGGGCTACGTGGGGGAGGGGGGTTCACAGGAAGCAAAAATGGAACTACGTGGTTTATGTTATGGACGCTCCCTATACTGTGTGTCAGTCTCAGAGAGTTTTATTTTTTTATATATATATATGGACTTCGATCTCTGCAAACCATTTAGCCACCTCAAATTTATATTGTTCTAACTATTGTATCAGGCTTTTCTCGTGCAATTGTGGGACACTTTGATGAGCACAACATAAGATGAACAACATTTAATTAAAACCATGGTCAACCACCTCAATGGCGGTAGAGGAATAGGATTGTTCCCAACGGCAGAGGTGGCGCAAGAGCCACATGTTCTGGAACTAACCCCTCCAGTCCTAAAAACACTGGACTTCGGTCCAAACCATTTGATTTTCGAGTACCATGAAGCGCGGCAGAAATCAACATACTACCCCTGGTGGTAACCAATCCACTGCTGTCAAGGACAGTACAACCAGACTTTCGGATTCTAGGGTATCTGGTATGACACGCGAAAAGAGGGCATCAGAGACCTCTGGCCAACTTCGCCCTAGAACCAAAACCTTTTTTGGAACACTGAACATAAATACACTCTTGCGAGCAGGAAAATTACATGAACTACAGGCAACCCTAGCCAAACAAAAAATTGTGATACTAGCCCTTCAAGAAACAAGACTAACAAATGAAAATGCAATGGAATTACAGACGCTTCAAAAGTAGACTAACAAACGAATCCTGAAAAACAACCCACATTTAGGAGTTGCTTTTACAATTAACAAAAACATACTGAACTCGGTTACAAATGTGAAATCCATAAATAACAGACTAATGACAATCTCTTTCAAATGTGCAAACAAAACATACATACTGATCAATGCGCACATGTCAATCAACAAAGATAATACAACAGATCGTGGAAAGGTAGATCAATGCTGGGAAACACTAGAAGAAACGATATACAACATCCCACAAAACCACATCAAAATCTTAGTAGCGCACTTAAGCGCACAACTAGGAAGAGAAAGAAGATAGAGAAAATCAATTGGAAAATACCCGGCTCACAAATGGACCAACCAAAATGACAGAGATTAGTTGAACTCTGCAGGAGATTCAATCTAAAAAAATCATGTCAAAAATTTTTAAAAAGAAACCATCAAAGCAGATGACATGGCGAGCATCAAACTCACTCTTAGGTGAGTTCCAAATCGGTCATGCAGCCATCTCATGATGTCTAAACCACAGAGAAATTTTGAATGTTAAAGTTAGAAGGGGCGCAAAAATAGATTCTGACCATTACTTGACAATAATTATAGTTGAGACCGCAAAGGATCATCAAAATTAAACATAAAATTCCAAAATTCGATGCAAGAAAAATTGAACCTTCATTTGCAGAAGAACTGGACAATAATAAATCAGAAAATTTGCAACAACTCAAAACCAAACTGACTGACACAGCAAAAAAAAAAACTAATCCCACAGCAAAAACACAGGAAACACCCTTGGTAGAACGAGCAATGTGACGAAGCAATCAAAAGATGAAATCAAATGTACATCAAATGGAACAACTGGAAAACAGATGACAACTACAAAGAATACCTGACGAGCAGGAAAGAGACGGCAAAATTAATCAGACAAACCAAAAGGAAATATGAAAATGAGCAACTGCTTGAAACTGAGAAAGACTTTCAGAAAACACACGCAATTTCTACAGAACCTTCAAAACAAAAATCACAGAATATCAACCACAAAGTCTCTGCTTAAATAATAAGGAAACCTGCATAGTGCTCACAGATATTTTGAAAGGCTCTTACGTTGTCCCGAACCAACACAACGATTCACTGAGCCTAAAGAACAAAATCCAAATTCATCATCACCAGATGAAAATGAAATTGTTAGGCAATTCAAAGAGTCAAAAACAACAAAGCAGCTGGTGAAGATGGAATCACTGCAGAGCTTCTAAAATCAGCAGGACCAAAAACTATAAAGAGATCACAAAAATTATCCAAGACATTTGACAAACAGAACAAATTCTAGAAGATTGTTAAAATTTGTTAATCTATCCTTTACACAAAAAGGGAGAAAGAGCAAAAGTTAATAATTACATGGGAATTACGCTGCAGTCAAAATTTTCTCCCAGTGTCTCCTCGATAGAACTCAACAACAACTAGAACCAAGAACCCCAAAACTGTTGCTTTAATAAAACAAACACCAACAGATGCAAAGTCCAAAATAAAATTCTTGGGGGAAATATCAGAACCCTTGATTATTAAAACAGGAGTAAGACAAGGAGACGGGCTCTATCCATTAATGTTCAACTGCGTCCTCGAAAAATTATTTACTGGAATGGCGGAAACAAAAATCAATCCTTGGAATTGACCAGTCAATTATATTAGGCAGAGGAAAATTAAAGACAGATTGCCTAGCATTTGCAGACGAGTTAGCAATCTTAACCAGTGACATCGCAATAGCCCAAAAACAGATCGAATAGCGGAGAAAGTGGGTCTATAGGTTTCATTTGTGAAAACAGAATTTATGACCTGCAATAAAACCGAGCGTGGTGGTGTAACGGATAGCGTTCTGGCCTCGCATTCGGGAGGACGGCGGTTCGAATCCCCGTCCGGGCATCCAGATTTGGGTTTTCCATGGTTTCCCCAAATCACTCCAGGTGAATGCCGGGATGCTTCCTTCAAAAAGGCCATGGCCGAATTCCTTCCCATTCCTTGCCCCCATCCTTTCCCGTCTCTAAAGACCACGTTGTTAAAAAGGGACGTTAAACTGTTAAAAAAAAAAAAAAAAAAAAAAAAAAAAAAAAAAAAAAAAAAAAACCTGCAATAAAGAAACACCAGAATACATGGAGACAAAATATTGAAAATCAAACGAGTTCCATACTTCAAGTATCTTGGCGAAACAATCCAAGAGAATGGAACCGAAGCAAAAGCTAATGAAATTAGATGCCGAAAGATGGATACAGCTTATCGCCTAACACAAAACATCTACAGCAAAAAAAGCATCTCCAAGCACACAAAACTGAGACATTACAATACAGTTATTAAACCAGAATGCCTTTATGGATCAGAAACGCTTATTTTGAACATGAAGAAAGATTTAGAAAACATTGAGAAAAACGCAAAATTATAAGAAAAATTTTGGGCCCAAACCTCATAGGAGCCCAATATAGACTCAAACGTAATTAGGAAATATGCAGACATTCACAGTGACACTAGAAAACTAAAACTTTATACACACATCAAAAGAATGAACCCTGACAGGACAAATAGTTTAATTTTATGGAAACCAAAGTAAAGCAATATCAGATACAATAAAATGGATTGGAGAAATCAAGAATGACCTCAAATTAGCAGGAATTGCTCCAAAAGATATAGAAAACAGAGATATATTTAAATCCAAAATTCACAAGTGGCAAGTTGACCGGGAGGAAAGACTTTTAAAGAAGACCTGGAACTACATGGTCAGATGAGAGAAAAGAAGCCCACAGTAAGCACATGAAGGAAATATGGGCACAAAGGATAGCGAACAGTATTTCGCATAGTCCTAATGGGCTTATCCACAAATAATATAAATATAAAACCACCTATGCTCGAGGCCGGACTCGAACCGTTGTCCTTACAATGTGAGGCCAGAGTCCTAGCCCCTACATTGTCGGACCAACATTTAGTGTTTTTTACCTGCAATGTCACAAGCATCTCTAACTTTCTAAAAAACTAATAAATGATTGTATGCCTGACTTCAAATTTCAAAGACATGTAGTAATACATTGATCTGAGATTCTATGCAGTATTATTGACAAATAACAATAAACTAGCATTGTCCGTGAAATCGATAAGAATCAATACAAATTGTAATTAGAATAAAAATTTGTGACAAAGGTACAGAGGCTGTAAATTATTATGTTTATCTGTGCCCGTGCATATAGTGCATTGGTGTGCTCTATATTCAATTGTGGTAAACATTTAGACTGCAACATGGCTTACGCTAGACAATAATAAGTTTAGAGATTCAATTATGGAACAATTAAATTACGGGCTCCTTTTTTTTATTTTTCAGCGTGTCGGTCTTCTTCTCCTTCCTCAGCACATTTTCCCAACATAATGGGCTGGCTGCCTTTAACGAGTTTTACTCATCACTGACATGGTCAAATTTGGAGCATTAATTTTACGGCCGCATAACCCTCCTGACGCTAACATTTTATACCTACTACCAGGTCGTAGTAAGTACTAATGGGGGAAGTGAAGTTTTGCAATCTGTCCTCGAAATGCGTAACTATGTTCTTTGTGTGAAATGTGGTTTATGAGGCGGAGATTGAGGGTAGTCTCGGCATTCACCTAGATGGCTGCACAGAACTGTCTAAAAACAGCGGTCAAAGAGGGCTGGACTCGTTACCAGCCCCGTTGCATCTCCCAGACACAGTGAGCAGCGCCGCAGCGCACTGAACTACTGGTGGGTAGGAAATGATATCACTGAAGCCTACATACACGCAGTAAAGAATAAAGATGCTGCACAATGGATGTCGGAATGCGGTTAAAATAAAAAGGTTTAGAAGTAACAAAAGATCTAATATAAGGTTGCCCTCAGGCACCATTTCTGTTTAAAATATATGTACAAGAAGCGTTTAAAAAGTGGAAAACAAAAATGTAGTGGCATGGGAATCCCGATCGGTGATGAGACACTATATACCTTGCTCTTTGCCGATGATCCAGTCATAGTGGCTGGCGATCAAGATGGTGCTATGTATTGAGGAATCATAAAGAGGAATTAGAAAAGATTGAAAATAGACCAGACATGGTATATGGCAATGGGATAAAACCTTTCCAGCGACCTCAACATTGGACCATATACAGTTAAACACTACTTCGCTTACTTCAAATATTGTGTGTAACAATTTCTTGCATTGGCAAAAGTTGCGAGGATGTGCTCAACGATATTGAATTGATCCGCCAGCTTAACTCACAGTTATGGAACAACAAAATTACCCAAAATTTCTATTTGTGGCAGTATAATGCAAAGTAGCTGTACTTACGTTTCAGAAACATCGAAGATAACAAAACGAGAGAAAGATTGTTGGCCCTTGATACAGATTTCAGGAAACGAAGTAGTAGTATATTAAAATTGTAACATGTTAAAAATTACACGATAAGACAAAAAATTAATGAGGAAAGTACCATGATAGGCAGTACAAAATAGAAACGACTTACATGTTTCGGTCATCATCAGCGAATGAAAGATACCATATGGCCGAAACAGTTTGGGAATGAAAGAGAAAGATACCAGATGGCCAAAATAGTATGGGATGAAAGAGAAAGAAACGAGGATCGCCATTGGAAGAAAGATGTATAAGTAGTTGTAAGGTTACACCTATTAGAAGAAGGTTATAATACTTGAACTTAACTTACATTACCTAATTGTACGTACACTTCCCCTTTGAATGACGTCTTGTAACAAAAGTAAAATGTTCTTTTGTCTTTGGATGACTTCTTTGTCTCTTCTAGCAGAAGAGTAGATTTTGCGTCCTCTATTGTATCTTCAAAGACGTCTAATGTAGGTTCTCCCTTATGAATTATCAAATATACTCCAATAACCTGAAAGAAATATACTTAACTTTTTCTATTTTCGCTAGTTGATTCTTCGATCTCTTAATCAATACTATTCACTTCGGCGGCCCCTAACACTCATTTATTTCTCAGTCGTACATTTACTCAGTTGTACTTCTCTTAACAACTTTACATAATACATTATAATTCATCGTGGTACAATCTTTATTAACCGTGTCCTTATTCGACATTATTTCTTCAAGCTGTCTATTCAGCAAATTAAAACTTCAACCGTTCAACTCTTCTCGCCTATGCTCGCCATTCCTTTATTACTTGACATTTGGTAGCATTATACTTTGCCTGTCACGGATCCTCCAACCCAGTATCATTTGTAATCGTTGCCGCATTAATTATTACACTCGTAATAATACAATTATAATTATGATCAATATTTTCAATGTTACGTGATTTATGTCCCCTACGCCACCTTAAATAGAGGAATGCAGGAATACGACTGATTGGGCAGAAAGCAGTGTAAATCGAGAAGCGGGAAACGGTGACAGCATGCGTTAAGGGGCAACCACGCTGGATCAGGCTCGAGTCCTAGGTGTCGGTACCCGCCATCCCCTCCCATTTTCTCGCACTAACATAGTCGAATGCTGTGACAAGTTTCCTACCTCCGCCTAATAAACTACTCATTTAACAAAGTACACGTATCATAGAAAAAATAAGTTACACGAATCGCAGGCAGTTAACTTTTGAGCTCCAGGAGCAGACAATTTCTGACCACTACGAGACTCAAGGTGCTGCGTGATCCAATAGAGTCCATTCGCAATTAATACGTAAATTGTGACGTCCCGTTCGGTAATACTCAACATCTATCAGCACCGGTAAATTCAGTGGATAGACAATGTATTGCCATAGTCCATGTTAATTTACATAAGTAAGTTTGATTTGATTGTTACATATGAGAATAGATTGTGGTTCTTTCTTCAGACATACAGGGAAGTAATAAAGATGAGTTGAAGCGTTCTCACAAATCTACAGACCAGACGGTCCGGTGAGAACGCAGTGGCGTGATTCAAACCGTTGATGACAGCGTCCCCTAGCAGTAAAAAAATTCGTCGGTCTGGTATTATTGGCGACCAGGAGCGCTATCTCAGAGTCTTGGATGACAGATGCCAATGATGAAGACAGCCACTGAAGCGGAAAGAAATAATTAATTGTTTGGACAGGAGAAGTGAGGAACGGTGATTTATTGGAGGGGACAAACCGCGTGGCGAGTGTTACTAGAGCTGGGCGGATAGGTGTTGCCCAATAGTATTACACCTGCGCGTTTCTAACAAATTGTTAACGTTTGTTGCAAATACTGGTCAATGGCGTGGCCGGGAAAGAGAACAACCACGCCCAAGGAGAGCCGACGTGCGATCTCAAAGAACAATGGTGTATCATTAGGTGTGTGGGGAGCTGGCTATTGCAGTCCGGCGCCTCCCGCAAGAACAAAGAACCAGCCGTTCGCTCCGAGAGAAGAAAAAACCAGATGACACCAATGCTGGAGAAGTGACCTGCCTGCCACAGGGCACCCTTGGCTGAACTGACGGTACCGGAGGCAGCATACATGATCCGGCGCGACACGTGATCGCCGGCACGAATCTTCTCTTCTCGATCAGTCTCTCCTTCTTCTTAGCGGTAAATAATCCGCCCACACAATCAACGACTACATCTGATGCACAAGCTCCTAATTGCCGAAGTTACGAACTGTAAATTCCACTTTTTTTTTTTAGGAAACAACCATTAATCCATAATAATATTTTCTTTTAAGTATTGTTTTCCACGTCGTATTCCAGAGCATGTCGGATGGGATATATACATATATATATATACACGGCATCTCGTAGTGGCCCGATCATGGAGCTGAGCACGTCATCAACAGTCTAATTCAAAAGTATTGAAATGGAATACGGATCTTTACCCGCGCCAGATCTACCATAAGGACCTAAGAGGACCACTTTTAGCTTTCTTTGTATTTGGGAGTACTGTTTTTTTCGATATCCGCACTGTAAGCAGGGCCGGCGTTACAAGGGCTTGAGCAGGGCAAAAGTACCACGGGCTCCCTTGGGTGCCTAGCTAAATAAAAATTAAATAGCTAAAATCTTTCATATATATATATATATATATATATATATATATATATATATATATAAAACAAACAACATAGTTTCATTAAAATTTTCTGACTTTATCCAAACTAAACGATGTAAAAAATTTTGTTGGGGAGAGGGAGGTGGCGGTGGGGAAGGCACTTAGGGCCGGAGAATCCTACCGCTGACCCTGACTGAAAGCAAAGATACATGCCAAAGGAGTATCAATAAATACATTTAAATCTTGTGAACTGTCTACAATTTGTAGTAAAGTTTTTTTTATATTTTGTTTGCAAAGCATGTATTTACAGGTGAGAAAGTAGGACTATTCCAACCTTTTACTACACAACTTAATATTGCTTCAAATTGTAATCAGGGGACACAGCACACCAAATTCACCTTAGATTAAACAGATCACAAAAATTAATAACATATATCGCTGTTACAGATAGACAATTTCACTGGTTTGTCTACTTGTCACTTGGTAACATAATTGCCAATAATAAAAAGGAACTTCTTGTTGATGGCACATAAATTCAGGACGGTTCTGACACCTTATTTATGACAATACTAATGGACAATATACACGATATATTTCCTCTTTTTCCACAGCCTTTATTGTTTGCTAACTGGTGATCATAAATGGGTCAGTCCCAATTCTTGACACATGGCCAATTTCTGAATTAAACACCAGCAGTTGCTCGCAATTTCATTTGTATGAACTGTTAATGTACAGACCTCTTTCTTAATCCAACATCACCATGAACAACATGATCCATGGATACAGTGGCTCCCCGAATTTATTTGTGGAAAATACTGTATCTTAAAAGTGCAGAATTTTTCCCAGTTACATTTTATTATAATTATGTATAGATTTTGAGGTCAGAATATTCAAGAAATTTGCAAATAAGTCAATATGCAATATAAGTGGAAATTTTGGTGCTTCTACAGGGTTGCACATTTCTATCATATTAAATAACAAATTTTGTTGCCTCTGTAGGCTGAAAGTTTTCTGTCTCTCCACACACAAACAACACACAATGGAAACAGAGAGACCAGATAAGCACTAGAATTTCATATATTTCCTATCATTCTACATCTAATAAGAAGAGGAATGCCGGTGCCTCTGTGGGCTGAAATGTTGCTATCACATAATATGTACTGACAAGAACTAGGAACTCGTACATTTCTATTAATCCATACATAATAAGAGAATTTCAGTGTCTCTGTGGGATCAAATCATTTAGTCAATACATACAAAATAAGAAGAAAATTTTATTAGCTTATGCATGCTCTTACAATTCTATTAGCCCATGTCTGATAAGAAGTTTTAGTGACTCTGTGGGATTCAATCTTTCTATTACATCATGTGGTATATGAAGAGAAATATTGGCACGTGTACAAGCTCTTACTTTTCTATTCATCCATATGTAATAGATAGGAATATTTGAGTCTACAGAAGCACCTTAATTTCTCTATCAGTCTATACATAATTAGAAGAGAAATTCTGGAGCCTCTGAGACCTTTAACTGTATCAGGTCATATGTAATAAAAAAGATAATTCACAGGGGCTCAGAAGGATTAAACTTTACTGTTCGTTCAAATGCGACGAGAAGTTTTGGCTGCGCAGTGGGATTTTAATCATTTCATATTTGATCAGAAGAGGTATTTGTTGCTTTTTGCACTTTAACTTTCCTGTCTGTCTATATATAACATGAGGAGAAATTTTGGTACATCTGAAAACTCAACTATTTCTATCTGTCAATATGTAACATGAACATAAATGTTTGTTCTTATACAGCATGCAGCTATTATACGTATTACTCTATGTGTAATAAGAAAATAAATTTTAGTGTGTTTATAGTCTTAATGTTTCCACCAGTCTTTATCAAATAAGAAGGGAACATCTGGTGCTTCTGCAGTTTCAAACATTTTTATTGGTGCATTGTACTGAGAAGTAAAATTTTGCTGTTTCTGCAGGCTCAGAAGTTTCAATCAATCTATATCAATAAGGATATGGAAATGAAAGATTAAGTAGACCCATCACCTTCTAAAGTAGAAGCAAGAAGGGCTGTAGTAGGGGTAAGAAAAAACACGGAACAAACACATAAAACACATTATTTCAATTTTTTTACTTACTTGTGAAAACAGATTATTAACCACATGGCTAGGCTTGCATGCACACTGGTGATCAATCCAGCAATATAAATGGTAGGTTTTGACCATCAGGTTCAAAACAAAGATAATATGGAGTTGCAAAAAAGAATATCGTTGGAAATGTGTGTGAAAAAAAAAATATCACAATTAAAGAAATATACCACCTGTGATGTTTGGATGAGCATGTGGTTGCAGAAGTACGATATGATCAACTGTGAAATAGTTATTGAGGTAACTAAAGTTGTAGGAGCTGGCTTGGAAACCAACTGAGTGGTCTAGATTTTTGGAGTGAACTATTATCTGTGACCAATTATCCTGATGGACAACTGACTCAGAGAGAGGCGGATGTAAGAATCTAGGGCAATGAAGGTAGGTGAGCTGGTACATCAGGTTGGTCCTGTTGTAATGACATGGCCTATGATTGGGTAGAGGTTCAACAGGTTGTGGTAAGTGGATCATTATTGCACATTTTATAAGACTATTTCTAGGGTAGGAGATGTAGGGTGGTTCAGGAACAGAGGGTTGGTATTTGTAGACAATTATATTTTTAAAGTTACTTGGTTTGCTGAAGGTGAATGAGACATGTTGTGGGAAGTACAGTGGGGAGAATTTGATACATTTCTGAGAAAGTCATAGACATAATAGAGGATTTGATTTAGAGATTACAGGTCATGAGAAAACTGAGAGAGAGAGAGATAGTGTTATAATGGACTGGATACAGCACTAGATATCTGTTTACAGACCTATTCTGGGGAATAATTAGAGACTATAAAGCACAAAGTAATATGAGAGTGAAATTTTACAAGAAGAACCGTTATCTTTCTGTATAACTTCATAAAAGGCGATTAGTAATTGTGAAACCAGAGAGCCCTAAAACAACTATTTGATATGGAGGCCACCATTTCTCAAATTTTTCAAACTAAACCTGAATTAAACACATTACATAACATGAAGAGGATTTGGAAAAGAAGAAAGTAAACCGAAGATTAAAGCTCATCAGCAAAGAATGAATACAAAACATAAATCTTCCTGCTGAGCTTTTAGTCTTTTACGGATCTAAATAGTCACATCTAGACTTAAAGGTACTACTATTCCCAGAAATACAGGTGTAAGTTGATTTCTACTATTCTAAATCTGTGTACATATTGATAAACACAGGTTTGATACACCTATTATACATATTAAACATCATCATGCATGCAAATACTACTAGCTTTAATTTTCAGAAAATACTAAAATTTTTAAACTGTCTGAGAAAGCAGATGAGTCTCACAGGAATATTAAATTCATACCACCTGCAAATCAAATTTTCTGTCTGCAATTATATTCAAATTTAGCTCAGAATATTTCATTTAATATATACTAAATAGTGGGAGTGGGGGCTGGATGTCTGATACTTGATGCTTCCATGAACTTATGAAACAAGCATTAAACATGTGCTTACTTTCATTGGTATTTTATAAGCGACATAAATGGTATCTGGACATTGTGAATCATAATATTAACATAAATGGTTTTTCTCCCAAATCCTACTTCTATTCCACAACTCAAATGTTGTTTTAATTTAAAATTTTTGCTTCCCTTAAAACCAAGGAAGAACCCACATTTTAATTGGCCTTTAAAAAAAAAGTTAGAATTTTAAAATTGGGGAAAATGTGTATGACTTGGTAAATGCATTACTTCAAGTGCTTGGAAATTCAAAATTTGTTTCAATTGAACTAGTTTATATTCTAAGTCATATTAATAAAATTAGTCTACCTATTTGGGTATACAAGAAGGTTAATGACTGGACAACAGTGAATTCAGCAATTTATCAGAAGAAGACAATCTTTTTTTTTTTTCTTATGGCTTTATGCCTCATCGATGGCCAAGGTCATTAGAGGCAGGATGGGACTGGAGACAAGGAATGGGAAGGAATTCGGCCTTGAGATTTTTGAAGGAAGCATCCCGGCTTTCACCTGGAGTGATTTGGGGAAACCATGGAAAACCCAAATCTGGATGCCTGGATAGGGATTCGAACCGGTGTCCTCCCAAATGCGAGGCCAGAACATTAACCGTTCACACACCATGCTCGGTAAGAAGGCAACCAACAAACTTGCACTAACACCAAAAGGATTCAATATTTTAATAAATGAGGGATGTACTAAGGTAGGAACTCAATTTCTGAATAGCACATTTTTTATTTAATAATGTATAAAATGCTTTATTACAATATATTAAAGGTAGAGGTATCTAGAACCCCCCATAATTTTCTATTCACACTTTCGGACTGATACAAAGATATACACAGTATCGGACATCAGTTCTCACTGCTGGATGACAGTAAATACATGGAATTAACTGAAGCCATACAGTGATGCAGATCTTTCAAATACAATATTGTTTGTGACAATACTGTACTACATATCGATAGGAAGCATTAATCCACAATTCAAAGATAATACATAAGGTTATAATAAGTAACATGACTCAGAGCAACAACCTTCTGAATATAAAATTTTACAAACATCTTAAGGTTTTTTTTTGAACTCCAATAAGATTTAATAGGAGTACTCAAATTTTATACTTTAATAAAGTAGCATTTATAAATAAATATTGTAATCATGTTAAGGAGAAAGAGAAAGAAGTCACCATTTAAGATGATAGAAGGCATGATAGCTGCAAAAAAAACAATACATCATGACAGCAAAAGGAAATTTTTCAAGCAAGGTGCTTCATCTACATGGTCAAAGAGTCCAGACACTCAATGTGAAATGGGATAGGTGGTTGAAAAGGCTTTCAATGAACAAGATTGCAGCCAGAAAACTTTTGTCCAGATACACCAAGTTGAGACAATGATTAATTTTCTTTAATAAACGGTAACCTTACATATCTAACCATTTCATGTGGATGGGTTGACTGCAGGTGCACATGCAAACCCAGCTATGTGCTTCAACTTGTATTTTCATCAGTACATGTAAAGTTCAAAACTTAGTTTTTTGTTTTTGTGTAGTGTTTTTTTGTTAGCGCAACTAATGAGTCTACTTTAGTTTTCATTTCCATATTACTATTAATCATTTCTTTTTTTCTTAGCTTGTCCTCCTATTAATGCCCCACTACCCCAAAATTAATATAACTGTACAACATTCCTGCACCCCATTTCTGATTGCTTTTGACTTTATATAACCCTCAGCATTTCTTACTATGTGATTACAGTGCAGTACCTACATAAATAGAATCCATATCCATGAGAAACCTTGCATCAAAATTGTATTCATTATGTCTTGATGTTCTGTGTAGGTTTTGTTACTGTGGCATCTTCAGCTATAGTAAGAAGTGGCTTCTTTCCCTGTCTTTAACATGATTAAGCAAGCAAGTGTCCTTTACTTCCTAAGTAAGCAATTATAAACAAACATTAGCAAAACCATAAAAAAAGAAAACCTGGCACATATCAATTTTTAACATTTTACTATTCAATTCAGCAGACACTAAAGAACTAAAATGATTTTGTCTAAAAACAGAAGATATATATATAAAAAAAAAAAAAAAAAAAATCGGCATTTTGAAGGAGACAGTTCCATCAACAGTTGATATCAGCCACTTATAATTTGACTATCTTCATGATTAGCCACAAGTATTCTTTCTTTATTTTATTTTTTATAGTACACAACAGGTTTCCAACATTTTAGTATTTTTCTTTAATAGATTGGAAACTAATTTCAAAATAATCTCATTTCAATGATGACTGATGGTACTTTGTAAAGGTACCACCATCAACGTACACACTAATCTAATTCCATAGTTAAAGTGAAGGATAATGACAAACAAATATGAAACAATGGTTTTTCCACCTAATAATTTCAGATTGAGAGGTGGAAGTATCACATTTTTTCCCTATGCAAACTCAAGATTTTTTATTACTAAAATCACATTAAAATAGAGGTTGGCAAAATTAAAGAACTTTTTAAAATATATAGATATTTATATATATATTTTATATATAAAATAAATTTACAGTACAAGTTTGTAAATTACACGTATTTTTCGTTATTAAAAACACTCTTTTCCATTCATTTCCACTCATATACAAAATGTTTTTCTGTAGAGATTACACACACAATATTCTTTAATTATTTTATTTTATATTTTAAGAAATTGTATTATTCCATCATTACCTGATCAAATGAAAAATTATACACAAACCGAAATGAGTACATCGTGACTTCAGACCTTACACACAAAACTGTATAAAGCAGTGAGGATGTATGTATCAGTGTCAGAAATTTGGTACAAGAGTATATTACTAAGCAAGGGAGTTCAAACTTGAGAAAATATATATTACTTTTGATTTTTATAAACAAGAGACGAGAAAGGAACCATCACATACCACAGATTACACCCATTTCATACGAAATGTTCACCTCAATATAGCCTTATTATCTATACCAGAGGAATATGTTCTGACCATCATTACCTCACCAAATATTCTAATAATATCACTTGAGGCTTAACATCCCCAATTACAAACTGGGAACATAAACAACTTTACTGAGCTACATCCATACAAAATCATCATACTAATTAATCTGGACTGAAGTTAGTCTTTGTCATACAACTCCTCTTAGGCCTTGAATATATCTACCATGTCCTCCAATAGGATTATGATTTTATTCATTCCTGCTATTTCTCCTCTCCAAAATGTTCACTGCCCCTCCTACAGCATACTTCAAAAACCCATAACTTCAGTTACCTCTTAATCATGTCAGCTCCCCATTCTAAATAACGTAGAGAAAATAAACTTATCACTTAGAAGGCTGAAGGAAGGGAAGCTGCAAAAGAAAGAAAAAAAAGGAAGGATATAAAACCAGGAAATAATATTGTTTCTTTGTGTGCTCATCTTTTTACTTCATCTCTGCAACACTCCTGCCTTTAAATTTCGTAAGTGAGGAGTTAAATGTGTCAACGTTTGTTCATATTTGTACATACCTGCAGGGTTGTTTCCGGCTCTATTATTATCATCACTCTCCTTGGATACTGTAAGGTTAGTGATATGTACCCCACTTAACCAGCACCACCTATCGCTTTTCCTTCAGAACGCATCCACCATCAAAACTTTTCACATCATTAGCTTATGAAAACTGCCTTGTTAGCTAAAATTGTCAGATCACAAATTAATAATCCTCCAGGATGAATGCTCACACAGTAATGGTATTCACTCCAAATACTGACCATACCTTTTGTGGATATACCACTACATATCACAGCAATTACCCCAAGTTCTGTTTTCCAGCTTCTGCTAAAAGTAATTTCTATTAACAGCATCTACTTTGAGCTGGCTCACAATACATTCTGGCTTTCTCTCCACACTTTCTCCTTCTCCAACACCATCTGAGTAACTCACTTTTTCATTGTTGTTTCTCTTTCATGCCCCCACAATAAACATGACATATATTTCATGTTTATTGTTGTTATTTACTCTTCTATTTCATTTATCTTTCATGTGTTTTCTTATGCAGTGGATCCACACTGCTTTCCTTCTTTCTATTCTCTTTTTACAACCAATTTTAATCCTCCCTCCTATCCTTATCAGTCAATCACTGCTATGTAATGAATTTATTAATTTCTCAAAGACTACCAGTAAACATTCTGCTGATAAAAGGATTAGAAACAAAAATTTTCAAGGCTTTCCTCATGTCTGTGCTGTCCTACTGTCACCAATGGTGAGTGTTGGTTCCTTCCTTTTTCTTACTCTACATTTTCAAATCAGCACATTTTTATCCCACAAACTCTTTACATTCATTTTTATTTTCTTATAAGAATTTAAATAATAATCTTTTGAAAAGTCTTTACATATGCAATTCAATATTTAAAGAAAAAAAAAAGGTTGCAAATGGTGTGTGATTTAATAAAACTATATGATGTGAAGCAAAATCAATGCTTATTTTGTCAATACAAAATACTGTATTTGGTAACAACAGTGTAAACATTTTGACCAGGTACAACAGGTGTCCTGAGTTCTAACATTTAGAATTAAAAAATGAACACTCAAGAATTCGAAGTACCTTACACTTTTTATAACACAATACCAACATTTTTACATGCAAGGACAAAAAAAAACAAAAAAAAACACCAACACACACACACACACACACACACACACACACACACACACAGTTAAATTAAAATAGGGAGAGAAACCATTACTTAATGCAGTGGGCTGTACAGTCACAGACAAATGGAAAAAGAGTGTAAATACAAACAAAACCTTTTGGTTACCAAACCATATATGTTTCATGTTCAGTAAGATGGATGTGGTGAGAATCCACAAGAATTTAAATGTGTCCAGATGAATAGATCTGTGATGCAAGTAATATTTTTACACACTTAAAAGTAGTTTGCATATTAATGTTCATTTTGATCTTATGTATAACATTCCCATCAGTGTTGCTACGTGATCGTTTCTTTCCCTATCTTAATTTATGTAACTGTTAAGCACCTACATCTCCACACAGTATATATATACTCTTACTGATTAAACAGACAACTTCAAGAAAATATAGACTGTTAGGAGTTCAGTTGGGCTGTTTGTTCAGATTCACAAATTTCTAAGCATCATCAAACATCAATAGCATACACCAACAGTAAAATGAATAGCTTATAGTGATGAAAGGTGTTTCCAAATAATAGATAGTGTCTTGAGGAGTTTTTCATTCTTACTGCATATTTGTTATCACACAAAGATAATTATATCACTGCACATGATTAAAATTTTCAGCTCCTCCATTTTATGATCACTGAATTAAAGGTTAAGTATGTTACAAAACTAATGAAGAAATATAAGCCTGCAATCTTTGGCATCACTGTACTCATATAAATAGCTAAAAGTAACACTACAATAAAATAAGATAACAGTAATATATTAAAATGCAACATAATCCCTGAAAGAATCAGTACATGCAAACAACTGAAGAAAATGCTGGACAGTTTATTAAAAGAACAATCAAAATATTGAAGATATAAACAAGGAAGCAAATATTTCTGAGCTCATAAATGAATACAGAAGAATATGCAAGTTCCAATCAGTTCTTGCTGATAAAATATCTGCCTATATCTCAGAATTTAATCACAGTTGAAGTTTCAAGTAATTTGACTATGCCTGTTATGGTAGAATTCTCATCCAAATAAAATCAAAGTGGATCAGTTTTAGAAATATACTTAATCCAATTCACTGCACATTACTGTTGTCACTGCAATATCATGTATGATTCAGTCTTAAACTTTGAGCAACTGGAGTGTTCTGTAATTTGAAAGAGCTATTTATCTTCATTCTTCCCTACACTAATATATCAATAATAAGGTTCTTTATAAACACTCTCAACTGCATTAAACCAGAAACATTTCAAAATAATGTTCCACAAATGTAAAGTACATTTAATATCAAGGTACTTAACAAATTGGACATACTTTAACCTTTGCAAGCTGATCCTTCAGAGAGAGAGAGAAAAAAAGTATAGCAGTAAAATGAATATTCAGAAACAGCTACTATCATTACTCTTATTACTATTATCATGATAATTAATTATTTGTTCTTATAAATGGACAGAAATATTTTCTACAATGTACACCTTTAACATACAAAGCACCATCAATGTGAAGGAATGGTATTATAATCTGCCACCAACTGCAGAATGCCAACATTTAAAACACTAGGCCTCAATCAGCAACACAACAGAATAAAAAATGAAGTAAATATAATGGCTTGTTGAAACGTATAGCTTACTTTAACGTTTTCCACAGACAATATCAAGAAATAACAAATAGCCTTTTTCAATATCATCTCATGTTTTCCAGTGTTGTGTATGCATGTACTACACAAAAAACAGTTTTTTTTCAGAAACATTTTACTCATATCACATAAGGTAATATTTGTTATAGGTCCTGGCCCACATTATCATCATCAATCGCCCTTATTAGTAACAAATACAATTACAATTCAGTTTTAAATACTGAAATGAAGAATGTCTCTTTTATCGAATGCAAAAATGCACAATTTTTCTTTCTTTCTGTAATAAACTGGAAATGAACATTGCATGGACACCGAATGCTTCTTGAATTAATAATATGAAAGGTGAGATTTTTGCCCAAATAAATGAATATTACGTCTAGACTATGCAAATAACCCCCTCCCCCCATGATTTATTAAGATGATTCAATACTTGGGTACAAGAAACTGTACTTATCATGTAACAAACAATATTACAAGTAACTATCTTTTATGTGGGTATTACCACTTCAAAGTATCACATATTAAGTTAGTCATATAGCAGATCTTAACATGCATCATATTAAAATGGTTTCTTCCATAGCACTGATACTTAATTCTTCAACAACAATCAAGGAGTATCTGTACTGAAATCACAATCCGATAATTTTTTATACAAATAATTGATTAAAATAATTTTAATGATTCAATAGAATACATAAAAGGGAAAATTAAATACAATATTTTTTAAAAAACATTTCAATATAATTACTAAAATATAATTATTTCATAAATGAATATAGACTCTGCGTGCATATATGGTTCATGGCATTTTATTTACCTACTTCTACACAAATAAATATGATTTAAATTCACTTCATTACATTTAATAACTGACCCTAGAGGTTAAATTATACTAATTTGCCAAATTTTACTAAAATTTATACTAGCAGCATTATTCCAATTTCAAGGATAGTGTAATTCTATTGTATGAATTTAATAGGAAACATATACTGGTATAAGAACGATATATGCACATAATCAGATACTGAATTTAAAATACCATTTCCTAAAAAATAAACTTTAAACTTTGAGATATTACTAAATTTATTTAAAATTCTAAGTCCATATCACTTGATATCTATCCTTCTTCAAAATATCTGCTGCACTCATTTTAGTTTTGTAAACTTTTCAGCCATATGGATTTACAGATGTAATTACTACTTACAATTTCATCAGCAAACTGCTAGCATTCTGATGATGGTGGGGATGCATACCTGTTTTTAGGATCAGGGTCTCCATCACATATGTACTTGCCTATAATGAAAGATATTATTATTATTTTTAAATCAGTTTGCACCTTTTTTTTACACAGATTATATGGTCTACAGAAAAATTAGAATTCAAGCTCCTTGCATAAGATGACATTCAAGTTAAAGTCTACACCAATACAGCACTCTTGCTCAAATAAAACTGGACTTAAGAAGGTTCAACATCCTGCACTGGGGATTGGTAAGATACTTTAGAACAATAATTCGTTTCTGAAATCGAAAAGTCTTTTATGGGAAAATAATTTTTAAGCCATGAAGTATGAATACATTTCTTTCAAACTACAAGCACTTTATGTCATTATGTATATGTTCTTCCTTAAAATTTATGCTTGAGTTTTCCACATTCATTCTTGTAAATATTTCAGCCATATGGACTGGTGTATGCAGTGTGCAAAAGTGAAGCAGTAATCAATTTGAAATGCATGACTGGAATTAATACACTAAAGCAAGTCTGTTTACTACTGTGTCAAAATTGAGAAATATAATTGAACGATTAACTCGTTGACATGAGATCTAACTGTAAGTTATAATATGACCTTGTATTAATATTTGCTACCGTAAGCTGGGGCACTTCAGTCAAGAATTAAATTGGAAATAGCACTAAATTTGGATTAAACTGCCAAGTTGTTATATTTGACAGGACCCTAAAATGGTGGCATTAGATAGCAAATTCTTCAAACACCAGTAGAAAGTAAAAAAATAAACTATAGTGAAAATAATTCTTTTAATTTGAGAATACGAAATGCATACGTTGTAGATCAAGTTAAACACACACTTTCAACTATTCACTGATAAATTCTTAATAGAGCTCATCATCAAAAAGACCTCTGAGGTCACAGAAGTTTGTCAAAGGGATAGGCAGAAGAGCGTGTAAAAATACTTCTGCTGAAGCTCTTGCAGTTCATCGGCAGAAAAAACACAATCTACAATAGCTAAAAATGTTTGTAATATGAGACCAAATAAAATGCTTCTACTCTATCTTAGGTACCAATCACTTTTCCTATTGATTTTAACCAGAAAAATGACTTGTCTGGAAGTTTTCCCTCTTTATGGGGCAACTTTGGTAAATAAATGGAGGAAAATTTCTGGGTGTAAAATAGTCATAATCTGGTTTATAGTACCATTATTCAAAATAACTCAGCTTATTTTGTCAAATTTGCACAGTTTTCACTGAATTCTCAAAAAGTCTCAAAAGTGTACAAAAGTAGCCCCAGTTAACAGTATTATAAAAATTCCAGTACCGCTACAAATGGAAAAATTAATCAGTAGCCTCACTTACAGCATTAAGTTTGAGGTACTGAAAATTTTATCTGACACTTACAGTTTACCGATTTCTTTGCACGTTACGTTATGTTACTACCTACATATTCTTTAGTGTCATGAAATAAGAATCTCACACAATTACATTTTACTATTAACATGCCTTAAAGATTGCCCAGTTGGCATACCACATTGATACGAAGCCTCAGAAAAAAGAACTGTATGCCATTGTTCATTATAATTTAATATCATGTGATGTCATAGAAGTGCTTGAAAAAATCTAACCTATAATCTAATAACCACAATGCAATATTTCCTAGAATAATAAGGAAATGGTGGTTTCTGAATTAATTTAGTGCAGC
>JARYHS010012279.1:0-14979 GCA_031002005.1 Vandiemenella viatica
GCGATTGCGAGTAGGAAACTGCTACGGTAATAATAGCAATGGCGATTCTACTACCAATTTTACAGGTAATGGCAACATTTTATAGGTTAGATTCTAAGTACTGCCGACAAAGGCAATTTTTTCGTAGTAATTTAATATTTAGGTCTTTATGACGAATGTGAAGGTATTTATATCCAGAAACAGCTTTTAGGTCAAATTAATTTGGAATGTATCAACATGTTTCTAACTGTGTTAAACAGACCAAACTTTCAGACGTCTGCTCTTCCATCCTAATGGGCAGTGGTAATAAGTCTGATCAGTGGCCATCTGACAAGTCATCTAAGAAAATTTCACTATTGGTAATGTTTCAGAAAATTTCGATAAAAAATGTCGCTAAATGCAAAGTGCTTCATAAAAAAGCGATTTTCAACTCGCGTGTCTACAAAACGCCATAAAAGTTACAATAGCAACAGTGAAGAATTTTAGTGCTGCCTTAAAACACACCAACATTTCTCCATATAAAAAAAGACTGTAATGTACCGTATATAAATACGGGAAAATATTGAAAATTTTGTAACAAACCGTGACTTAAATGTTGTATGACCATTAATAACTTTTCATGACGACGATGCCAAAACTTAACGAACAGGGATTATTTTTTTTATCACAATTCGTGATAGTTTGGGTTACAAGAAAAGTACGTTGCTTGTGGATTAAATACCAAGTGTTACAAAAAAATGTATACACACTTTTAAAGGTCATAGAGAGTTCGTTTTCACGCTTAAGAGGATTTTTTTTTCTTTTTTCTTGTCTGTTAGCCTTGGGCTAATTACGCCATAAACATAGGGTTGTTATTGTTAGGGTTTATGTTTATTTCACTTATATACAAATTTTTGTATTATCTACATATTTGCATATAGTATTGACAACTTTGGTGCAAGGAGTTGCTAAGTTGATCATTAGAGATATTATATCAGTAATTTTTAGCTGTTTTTCAATCAGCTCCTTTCTCATGTCTCTGTAAGTTTTGCATCTAAGTAAGACGTGATATATATCTTCCAGTTCACCACATCTATCACAATTTGTGCGACTCTACAATGTTCATGATATGCTTCTTATCCTTTAAAAGGGAGTGTCCTGTACAGTCGGGGACAGAATTCGCGAGACCCTTCGCCTTTCGATTATGCTTCGTTCTAGACACGAATACCGCATTGGGACAGCATAACTGGTAGGTGGTACACTAAATTCGTGATAAAATAGACCTCTCATACCCAGCACTTTACACGAGACTAAAAAAAAATGAGCGCGACGCAGCAAGAAACTCGCAGAGGCTCGGAGGAAAAGTTCGGAGTTCTACAGTAAAAATAATCACGACTATCACCATTTTAGTCATAATAACTATTGAAATAACCAAATTGATTGATTACAGAGAGGTGATAACACTTTTTTCGTAATCTTGACAACCGTTGCGTATTTTTTTTTTTTCCTCCAATAAACAGGTAACCATTCGCTAGCAACGCAATTATATGGCGAATACCGAAAAGAATCGCTAAATTACCCACGGAAAACCAATAAGAGATTTTGAATGGGCTTAGTTACACTTTCTAGCGCTGCAGCGTTATAGATCTGTGTGTGACAAATACACACAAAGGTTAAGGGTAACTAGAAAGAGCATATACGAAAGAACTCTAATGGTAAACTAAGTCACGAAATATAAATAAACTATTTCCAGAAAATTAAATTGTGCGTAATATTAAAACCTTAATTTTGTTTTCATAATACCATATTTAGAATTTAAGCTAAACTTGAACGCAGTAGCAACACTTTTAGTAGTAATAATAATAATTAAGAACAGTAAACAAATAAACAAATCCGTCTGCAATGTGAAATAGCGGTTCCACATTTTAAATCTGGAAGATGGAAGAAGGAAAACATTCATCTCTCTCTTTGTTTCTAACTAACACTGATACTTCTATAAAATATTCTGTCAAGCTTTATTTCCTGCCTTCCAAGCCCGATGGGTTATAGGTAACACTGTTGCCTGGCATTCGGGAGGACGCGAATTCAAATCCCGTCGGGGATCTAATTTCAGTATTCCATGATTTTCGTAAATCTCTCCAGCTGATCTCCAGAGAAGTTCCTTCAAAAAGCGATTGGTGAAATTCTTACCCGATCCTAGTTTCCAATGCTATCAGGATTCATGGCGTCAAAGATATGAAGAAGGCAAAAAAATAACCCAAAAAAAAAGAACGTGTTGGGTTGTAGTATCCGTCTTTCGGGGTTCTAATCCCCATCTAGCCATCCAGGAAAGCGGTTTAGATTGTTTCCCAATTCACTCCAGACGAATGCCGGGATTGTTCGTTCAAAAGGCCATGTCCGAATTCCTCCCCGTTACTTGTCCCCAGTCCTTCCTGCCTCTAATGACCTCGATTAGATGTAAAGTTAGAAGCAAAAAATAATTTCTCTAATAAAAAATTACATCTCTGTGGCGTGTTGGATTTATCTTATTCAACGACCGAGCATGGTAGCGAAGGGACTAGAGTGCTATAGTTCGGTGTTGTTTTAGGGCTGGTCGACGTCGAAATTATAGAGGAAAAAGGACTGGAGGCATGTTTCGGGAAGGAATTCAGCTATGGCCATACCAGAGAATCATCCCAGCACTCAGGAGTGATTTCGATTAATCATGCAATATCGAAATACGGATGGATGCAAGAAGATTTCAACGCCTGTCCTTCCGAATGGGATGGCTTGAGCGTTACCTGGACTCTCGGTCACTGGTGCGATTCCGGTCAGAGGCAATGGGTGTTAAAGTAAGTGTTGTTGTATGTCTTGTGTCGTCTTTCAATTGTATGAGTAAAAAGCATTTGGAAATACATCAGTACACATGATAAACACACAAAACGGCTTAGCTGGATGAATGGCTATAGGGAGGAATGCCATTAAAAATTTAAAGACAATTTTATTGAACCAAAAGGCAATTGGCCGCCTTCAAAAAGTATCTCACAGGTCCACCTCATGTCACAAAAAAATATTCCTTATTTGGTGCCAACTAGTAACATGGCTAAGTTCTAGAAACGCATTAGAATAAAAAAATTGGAAAGTAGGCGTACTGTAGTCAAGCTCTTTAGTGCACACGGGAGGGTATTTAATTTCAGTTGAGTGTATAGGATTAAATCTCTTTAACATTATGCGTGGTTATATCGTAAGAAGAAAATCTTCCTGCTTTCTGTTCAGACGCAAGGAGGAAGTAACCAATCTGCCAAACGTTTAGAGGAAGTGTTTATTTACCAGTGGCTCTGAGGAAGTGAAGAACACTTGTTCAGTAGAATTAGCTCTAATAAGATTTGTGAATATGACCATCCGTACTCGAAATACGGCCACTTCCGAATTACGAGCACCTACAAATGTAGTGACAGTCATTTGCCGAAAGTAACAGAAACAACTTCATATAACATATTATTAAAGTTATTCATCATACTTAAAGACCGATTAAAATGTTGAAAAATAACATTGAACTAATATGTATTAGTCATTAAAAATTTCTGAAAATTACTTCTCGAGGATTTTAATTTCAGCAGACCCTCATCGCATCTTGTAATGTTCTACTTGCACTATTTGATTACAAAATGAATTAATCAATATTCCTTAATATTGGAGATATTAAAAAAAATGGAAGTGCACGTGTGCCGTTATTGAAAATTGACCTGCCTCCATCTGCTGATCTAAATATTTTATGACCTTCGGTGCCTTTTGACCATTTAACCTGCTGACTATTGTGGCAGCTTTGTTGAGGTAATGTGGCACTCTATCGTGAACTTTAGTATTATTATTACTCCGCAATTCACTAAAAGTGTGTGCGGAGGTGCATTGCACCTATCAGAAAGGGTAATGGTTTGGAAGGGATATACGGGATAAGGTAAGAGGCGTTTACAATGCGATGACAGTGTTCTAGCCCCTACACTGCTAGCATCAGCTGAAGTATCTTGGTCGGGACTGTAGCGAAGGAATTTGTGAATGTGTCTGCGGTAGTGGTTTGTTAACACGGAAGATAATTCCGTAGGCCCACAGAACAAGGAAATTATCAGACATTTCAGGCATGAGATTTTCCTCATCCTCGTTCAACTAACTTGCTTCTATTGCTACCTGAGGCTCACACAATTAACAGACGAGAGATTATACAGGAGTAGAACCGTAATCCTCGAGGAACCAGGGATTTCTGAACTTTTTTAAATTTGTTTCCAGCTTGACTTCTCGAGGTCATGGACTTTTTGATGTAACTATCCGGACGTTCGCTTGCAGTGATTTCGAAAAACCGTAGAAAATCCAAATCTGGATGGCAGAAGGGGATTTGAACCCGTATCCTCTCGAATGCGAGGCCAGAACATATCGCTCGTCCACTACGCTCAGTGTTTTTTAATTGACCGTAACTTATAGATGTATAGGAACAATAATTACAGACTTACTTGGCCATGAATCTTTTTAATATATCTATTTTTGCAGCCTAGTAGTAGACGCAAATATATTCGATCAACTAATGAAGTCAGATCTTAATCACATCGTTTCTCATGAACCTGGCAACAACCATAATACACCCACTTTTATAACCACATATGTAACCTTTCAATTAGTTTTTAGAAGATAACATCATTTTATCATTTTACTTTTACAAGTCAAGCTTATTCCAGTTTGAAGAAAGCAATCATCCTTTTCCTTCAGAATGCAGGCATAGGAATTTTAAAAGCTCTAGCCTGTAATGTAGGAAAATGTAGTTTTATCTCGATGGCAGATAATTCCGAAGACACAATACAAGGAAATACGCATCGTTTCCTGCCAGAAGACTTCCTCATCGAATGTGCGACTTGTGTTCAAACATTAGTCTCCTTCAGTGTCAAGGAACTGCAAGTAATTATCTCGTTTCAATGTGTGAATAACTTTTAAATACTAGGCACTGTGACGTGCTGCAGAAAAATTAAACATGTGTGTGTGTGTGTGTGTGTGTGTGTGTGTGTGTGTGTGTGTGTGAATGTTCTGTCCGTCCTGTGGCGTCCATACATTGGAATAATACAATATATATACTGGAAGACGACTTACACACTGAGAGCTACAATAATTACATAGAGCTGGCTGTATGGCCTCCGTTGCCAAATGCCATTAAATAAAAAAATTCGCTACAGCAGCAAGGAACTGCAATTAATTAACTCGTTTCGATGTGTGAACAACTTTTAAATACTAGGCACTGTGACGTGCTGCAGAAAAAATTAAATAAGAAACTAATTTCGCCTAAAAACGATAATATTTTTTTAAAAAATATCAGATACAAGTTTTCAGATATCGCTGTGATGAAAACATACTGATCTGTGCTTTTCTGAACGACGATTGAAAACCATGCCTTTCATATACGAGGTTTGTCCGGAAAATACGTATAAAAGTTGAATAATGCCTTTATGTCACAGGTTGCAGTCGCCGCCAGGTGAGACTACTGCTGTAATCAATCCCATCAACGCTCAGTTCGAGTCAGAGGACTCTGCGTGAAGGTGGGAGTGGGCGGCAGCTTGTTGACAGTTACCCTTTTTCACCTGCCGTCGGCATGGAGCTCTTTCTGATTGAGGGACAGCGCGTCAACATCAAGTTTCTTGCAAAGCTAGGCAAGAATGGCCGTGAGATTTTTGAGTGTTTGAAACAGGTTTACGGAGACAATTCTCTGAAGGAACCAACCGTGAACAAGTGGTTAAAAATGTTCCGGGATGACCGACAAGAAGTGAACGATGACCCTCGCCCAGGACGCCCGTCGACATCGAGTTCCGATGCAAATGTTGAACGAATTCGAGCTTGTGTTCTTAAAGACCGTAGATTGACAGTCAGAATGGTGCTTCGGGGGCGGCACTTGGGAGATGTGGAAGCCATCAAGGCGGAAACGACACGGCAACTGAACAACATCACAACTGAAGACTTTCAGCAATGTTATCAACAGTGGAAACGGCGTTGGCAGAAGTGTATCGCGTCTCAGGGCGAGTACTTTGAAGGAGAACATATTGTAATACCTGAATAATTGTAAAATAAAGTTATTATTCCACTTTTACGTATTTTCCGGACAAACCTCGTATGCGTCAAATAGCTATCAATACAAAAAAAATAATAATAATAACTTCTGTATATTTCAAATTTGTATTTTATAGTATTTTGGGATTAAAATTTCACCTCTGAAAACTGCACATCAGTTCTTCTTTTTATACATTAACCATTTTTAATAATTAGGGCCAAACGCGTCGTTACTGTCGAGGTAAATAAATATAGGAGAGAACTGTGAACAATGTAAACGAAACAAGTTAATCAATGCCTTCCAGAGGAATCATCCTGGCATTAACCTGCAAAGGTTTTGAGAAAACGTGGAAAAAACGAAATCTGGTAGCCGACGGGAATTTGAACCAGCACAATAATTCTTCTCACTTTTGGAGCCAAACCACAATGCCCACCAAGACCATAATTATTAAAAATGGTTAATGTATAAAAAAAAAACTGATGTGCAGTTTTCAGAGGTGAAATTTTAATCCCAAAATACTATAAAATACAAATTTGAAATATACAGAAGTTATTATTATTATTATTTTATTTGACGCATACATGAAAGGCATGGTTTTCAATCGTCGTTCAGAAAAGCACAGATCAGTATGTTTTCATCACAGCGATATTTGAAAACTTGTATCGGATATTTTTAAAAATATTACGTTTTTATGCGGAATTAGGGGTAATAAACGATTCTTGTTTAATTTTTCTGCAGCACGTCACAGTGCCTAGTATTTAAAAGTTATTCACACATTGAAACGAGATAATTACTTGCAGTTCCTTGCTGCTGTAGCGATTGACACTGAAGGAGACTAATGTTTGAACACAAGTCGCACATTCGATGAGGAAGTCTTCTGGCAGGAAACGATGCGTATTTCCTTGTATTGTGTCTTCGGAATTATCTGCCATCGAGATAAAACTACATTTTCCTACATTACAAGCTAGAGTAATTCCATTTGCAGTGGAGCTTTTAAAATTCCTATGCCTGCATTCTGAAGGAAAAGGATGATTGCTCTTCAAACTGGAATAAGCTTGACTTGTAAAAGTAAAATGATAAAAAGATGTTATCGTCTAAATTTGAATTCGCGTCCTCCCGAATGCCAGGCAACAGTGTTACCTATAACCCATCGGGCTTGGAAGGCAGGAAATAAAGCTTGACAGAATATTTATAGAAGTATCAGTGTTAGTTAGAAACAAAGAGAGAGATGAATGTTTTCCTTCTTCCATCTTCCAGATTTAAAATGTGGAACCGCTAATTCACATTGCAGACGGATTTGTTTATTTGTTTACTGTTCTTAATTATTATTATTACTACTAAAAGTGTTGCTACTGCGTTCAAGTTTAGCTTAAATTCTAAATATGGTATTATGAAAACAAAATTAAGGTTTTAATATTACGCACAATTTAATTTTCTGGAAATAGTTTATTTATTTCGTGACTTAGTTTACCATTAGAGTTCTTTCGTATATGCTCTTTCTAGTTACCCTTAACCTTTGTGTGTATTTGTCACACACAGATCTATAACGCTGCAGCGCTAGAAAGTGTAACTAAGCCCATTCAAAATCTCTTATTGGTTTTCCATGGGTAATTTAGCGATTCTTTTCGGTATTCGCCATATAATTGCGTTTGCTAGCGAATGGTTACCTGTTTATTGGAGGAAAAAAAAAAAAATACGCAACGGTTGTCAAAATTACGAAAAAAGTGTTATCACCTCTCTATAATCAATCAATTTGGTTATTTCAATAGTTATTATGACTAAAATGGTGATAGTCGTGATTATTTTTACTGTACAACTCCGAACGTTTCCTCCGAGCGTCTGCGAGTTTCTTGCTGCGCGCGCTCATTTTTTTAGTCTCGTGTAAAGTGCTGGGTATGAGAGGTCTATTTTATCACGAATTTAGTGTACCACCTACCAGTTATGCTGTCCCATGCGGTATTCGTGTCTAGAACGAAGCATAATCGAAAGGCGAAGGGTCTCGCGAATTCTGTCCCCGACTGTACATATGTACAGGCGTGATCTGCCACTCACCCTGGAGCAAGCAACGTATAGCTGGCCGTGTGAGAAACATGGTGTCCGAAGATCAATGCCTATGGTTCCTAGTGTCTGTCCCTGAGACTTGTTAATTGTCAAGGCAAAATATAACGTTACGGGAAATTGTAGGCGCTTAAATTTGAACGGGAAGTTTGAAGGAACCAATGGTATTCGTGGAATGAATACTTCCTCTCCTCGTCCACATCCTGTTAAAATAACGGCCTCAATGATGTTTTTGTGCAATGATTTCACCAGAAGTCTAGTCCCATTTCACAGCTGTGGTGGTGATATTTTCTCATTAGCATAATTGGAGTACCAACTTTTATATTCAGTTCATGCGCGGGTAGACCAGATGCGCTGAGGGAATTTAAGAACTCGGTTGGGTAAGCATTGTTAAGGATGTATCTGTGGATATAATGAAAAATATTGTTTCCATGATACTTAACTAAAAAAGTTTATTTTTAAATGTGGATACCGAGGATTGCAACATAACCGCGGTGCCATAAATTTATGTAAATATAGCAGTAATCTACGACTTAGTCCTCTTGGAAGTGTGCTGAAATATAAAAATTCGTTACGAATAATCACAGCATCTCAATTTTTCTGATTTATTTATTTTTTGTTGTTTTTTATTTTTTGTTGTTTGGATATTGGTTTTATTTTATGTTGATACACCATCAATTATTCCTGCTTTAAAATAGAAATTTACGTGAATTGAGCTACTCTTGATTTCAAATCGTCGTATCATTACTGTCATTATTTCAGTCAGATATAATTAATCCAAAAATGTCGAGATGTGATCATGGTACAGTTTATGTAGTAACGTGCATGTAACTGAAACAATTATTTCTGAGTGGCAACATTATCGCAAGTTGTGAATCGCTTGAAATGCAACCTGACAGCTGATATGATGCTTTGTTATAGGCCTAAGAGACGATGCCTGCAGCTTATAATCTACGCGGTGTAGCATTAGGATATGAAACATTTTTAATTTAAGTTTCTTTCAATATAGCCGTATTTTCTATGTAATTATTTCAGTCGCATGTAAGTACCTGGCGAAACAACAGCCTGGACCAGATGACAATTGACTCGTTTTGTTTAGCATCAGGCATAACGGGTTTAGTTTTAAAATTTACGCGGTGTAGAATAGAATTTTAGATGCCTAGTTATATTTGAAATAAAAATTCGTTACCAATAATCACAGCATCTCAATTTTTCTGATTTATTTATTTTTTGCTGTTTGGATATTGGTTTTTATTTTATGTTGATACACCATCAATTATTCCTGCTTTAAAATAGAAATTTACGTGAATTGGAGTTAATCTTGGTTTCAAATCGTCGTATCATTATTGTCATTATTTCAGTCAGATATAATTAATTCAAAAATGTCAAAATGGATCACGGTACAGTATATGTACTAATGTGCATGTAACTCAAGCAATTATTTCTGAGTGGCAAAATTATCGCAAGTTGTAAATCGATTGAAATGCAACCTGGACAGTGATGACAGCTGATATGCTTTGTTATAGGCCAAAGGGACGATGCTTTTAGCTTTAAAATTTACGCGGTGTAGCATTAGGATATGAAAATTTTTTTATTTGAGTTTCTTTCAATATATCCGTATTTTCTATGTAATTATTTGAGTCGCATGTACCTGAATTTTCGGATGCCTAGTTATATTTGCACGTTATAGCCACGAGACATATTAATCGAATAAAGTACTTCCAAATATGTGCAATTCCGCACAAGTCATTATGAAAGAAGTATGTTTTATTACTTGCTGATATTTATAATAGCTGTTTTTCAGACATCGCTCTTCGAGAAAAAACTGAATTTCGTATTAAGTATTGGCTTATTGTGGCTGTATTGTACAGCGTTCACGTAGCAATTTTGTTCCAGAGACAAACTGTATAACAGTCTACCAGAGACAATACATGTCTTCAATATTAGTAATATAACTTTTTCGTAATTCAACAGACCTGTTACGATTCAAGTAAATGCTGATTATACTTGATTCACGTATTCTTTTTATTTTGAAGTACTGCGGTCCAGAAAAATGAATCGCAGAAGTAAAAAAAAAAAAAAGGGAAATCCTAAATTTTGTCAGGTCTCTTTATGAAAGGAGTGACCGTCTGAATGTGTATAATTATCTGTGGTCTACAGTTTCACATTTCTGAAGTTTTTTACTGACTTGCTTCTTCCCATGGTACATATTAGTCGTTAGCTACTTCTGCAGATGTTGATCAGCAACATTAGCTTTAAAAATTTGGAAACACCATGCAAATTGATGCGGTAGTTTTTGCGTTATTAGAGATCAAGCCTCACTACAAACGCAGCTTGCTTACAGATTTATAATAGTATAGATTAGGGTAGAAAGCGATTTCACGTTAGGGGTAGGTAAGGGGGTAGGTATATGAACATTTACGAGTTTCAGACTTTTCTTATAATATGTGGGTAAAATTTTATCTGTGTTCCAAATTTCAGCTTTCTACGGCTACGGGAAGTGCCTTAGAATTTTGATGATCATCAGTCAGTCAGTGAGTGAGTGAGTGAGTGACAAAATCTCTGAAGTTTGCATCCGAATAACATACGAACTAAGAACAGTAACATAATAAAATTAAATACGTTTGCTAAGATTGCTGATATCTATGCATAACAGAAATTTGAGACATATAGCATAAATACGAGCGAAGAAATTGAGGTTCAAAAATTGCCCGAATCGCTTCGAGAAAAGGGTAGGCAGTGCCGCCGTTGACTCGACTTGGCGGGTGCACTGCCGTGCACCCAAATATTAATATTTCTGGATGTATCTAATATACTATTTCACTTTTTCAATTTATCTCAATATTTCATGCAGAAAGTTTCCCACCATCCGGAACCACTTGCATAGTACATTTGAGTTACATTTGAAAAACTTTCATTTGTGCTATACCTAAACAGCACCAAATTATCGTGATTTTTTCTTGTAGAAATACCGTCACATACATATTTACGTAGGACTATAGTGGATACAATTGCTTCAAGGAAGTTTGACTAGTATATTATTAGTATAAGCAAGTACTGGGACTCAAAGAATTTACGAGTTTAAAATTTATTACAGATTCGACTTTGGCTTACTGTTATCAGAAATAAATATTACCACTTCACACAGAATAACGTATTAGATTACCCTAAAAGACACGTTTAATTGCCACAATGGTGAACAGCATGTGATTTCTACTGAGTTCGTTAGAAAGCAATAACCTGCACAAAAGCAAAATTCAACTAAAATCCCTAATTTCGACTGCGGCTTTAGTCCCATGAATTATTTACGAGTCATTGGCGTCACAGTTTTGTCAACATTAACTCATAATTTTCCAGTTTCACTGAATTTAGATTTTAGTACTAAAAAATTCATCCGGAGAAAGTACGAAACAACTTTTAACCAGCCTTGATAAGTGAAGTAAGAAACTATGGTAATATAATGAATACGGACACTACACGATACTTGATTTCATAAAACAATTAGCTCTTTTTATAATTTAGAGTATGAAGCCCATTCACTACATGTGACCATGTATACCTGGTTATTACAGATGATTGGCAGCGTTTTGTAAATTCATTACATGGAAAGAATTAAATACACAACTTCGATTGTTTTACAGATAGGTAGAGAACTCTCATAGTTTTGTTCTGTATTGCCCGCCGCCAAGAAGTTACGTTTTTCATAGTCAAGTGTCAGAGTTTGCAATATGACTGGCAATTGTCAGGAGAAAGCATTTTTCACTCTCGAATTTTATGAAATGTGGTCTGGTACCGTTGATAAACATCACTTTTGGAAAAGTTTTATAAAGGGTCCGCCATTATTGAATTCTATTCGCAGATGGTGTGCGCGGTTTGTGGAAACCGGGTGTTTGTGTAAAGAAAAAACATTCGGTGTTCGTCTTTCCATGTCGGAAGCGATTGTATACCGGATCAGAGAAGCCTTCCAAGGCAGCCCTGGGAAATCGACTACGCAAGATAGCAGGAAACTGGGCATACCGTGACCCGCAGTTTGGAACATGCTCTCTCGTGTGTCGGAACAAATGGAGTACCGTCAACCGTGTAAAAGTATACAGATTGACAACAGGCGCACATATCAAGCATTTGTAATACATAAAAAAACTGTGTATTTTGCTAAATGATAAACGAAGATTCGTATTTCTATCTTAATTTTTTATGCGCACTAATTTTTTGAAACATCGACAAACACATGTAATAACACTTATATACCGACTATATTTGGTGCAAAAAATAATTTCAAGGGATAATTAAAACAAAGGTGGTTACCGTTTTCGCCGCTGCACCTTTTTCTCTTCACTGAAGTGTGCCACAGGAACATTGAACTTCGTAAACTTCTTTTTACAGGCGCAAGATCATGCTTTATTTAAATTAAAATCGTTACAAATAAAGATAGTAATACTTCTATAAATTTAAACACTGACGAATGATATTTAAGAATTCATATGACGCTTTAATTTCTACTGATGCCGATTGTGGGTGCCATGTCTACAAGGTCAGTTATAATAAACTGATTTGTAAACATGGAAAGAAATACATATCAGTTATTTAACTATAAACTCGCTTGAAGAAGTAAGAATATAAATGTCGTAACAAAATTTAAATTTTAACTTCCAGCTAATATAGGAACTCAGGAGCCTTGGATCATTTTCCAGAAGAGCATAGCATGTTAAAAATGATTAGTCCTCTATGACTATTGCTTCATCGTATCGATCAATATTAGTCGAGTGAGGTGTTACGAGCTTTCAACATTCCTTTGTAGCTGGATGTTTCAATAGTATAATTTTTATTATTTTGTAGTACTTCTGAAGTGTTAGATTGCTTTCCATAAAGCACTGTACCACGTACATCTAGATTCGGAAAGTGGTTTGGGAGTGTTGGGTAAAGTAAATAAAGTTAATGCGAGGGCCCGAAGGGTAGCTCGGGTGCCGAATGACAGAGCTTTAATTTGCAGCGCATATGCCTTTGCTGTGGCTACCCTAACCTAACCCTGTGTTGTATTTTTTTTTTTAATATTGAATTATTGGCATTTAGAACTGTAGTTAGCTTTCTGAGTGGAGCCAAGTGGCGTAACGCTACACCAGTATTTCTGAGTGTCTCGATGTTGTCCTCTAAATGTCATACCTGGAGCAGCATTTTAGTGTGAGAAACATGGACCGAGCCTATGCTCATAAAGGAAGCAGACACCCTGCATGTGAAGGCTGTGTGATACCTTGCCAGTACCAAACGTCCGTTTCCCACCTCTATGTCCAGGGAAACCATTTGGTGACAAAGGAAGCAAGGCCGTTCGCTATGTAGAATTATGGCCAGCAGCTCAATAACTAGTGAATAACTACGATTTTAAGCCTGAAGCTAATTTTCCCCTCCGCTGGCCTAGAAAGCAACCACTACCATTTTGAGTCGAACGATTCACTATTATATCGTTATCGGAACGCCTCCGATACTTGTCACAGTTTTTAGCTACGAAGTGTGGATAATCTGTACGGTATGCCTCCATTAAACTTTTGACAATAAATGCACTCAACCATATCTCTTGAGATCATTTCAAGGAGCTACCTACGTCATTATCGTTAAGATACAGCCACGCTTCTGTGCTGTTTTCTAGTTAGCGCCTTACAGACGTCGACTGGAAACATCTTCAACCCTGCCGGCAGTATGAGTACTAGAACGGACCCACTGCTATCTGGTAAGTGTCGTATTCAGCTCAATCAACCACGCGACACCGGTAAAGGAGATCTACAGTTTTACGTGGAATCCGAACCACGTGGCGTTAGCATACTTCACATGAACAAAGCCAAGCTTTGTCAGAGGTGAAGGTCAGTTTTAAGACCTGTGAAAATTCTGGCCGAGGCCAGAACCCGAGTCGAAGATATTCCGATCCTTATTCAGATACTTTAACCAACTGAGACTTCAGTTAATGTTGCTAATGCGTCTGTCATCCCATTTTCACTTTCGTTAATATCTGTGTACCATACAAAATGACATTTTTTTTTCTTAGTAACTGATAAGTTGATATCCTTCTGATATCATCTGAAATAACTATGTTTCCCAAGTCACATTAAACTTTCTTATTATTTCTATTAGATGTATTTCAATTTTAATATTTAATTATAAATATAATGTTATACTTTTGCCATCTTATTTCTATTGTACTTACATTTTTGTATCAAGTAATAATCCTTAATATTTTAATTATTCCGTATTTTCTTTTACACTGTACATCTTCGTTAATGTGACTCAAATTCACAATATCAGTTTTTTTATCCTAGAGTCGTCATTTAATGCAAGAATCATTAATTTCCCTGCAAATACATAACTGCTTGCTCTAAAAATTATAAACTTTCAATTCAACCACTTTATTATAAATATTAAACTACTGCTTCTATTTTGGTATTTTAAATTCATCTCCGTAAAACTGCATTTTCACCATTTTTAAAAACGTTTCAGGATTTTTTGTAATCTGAAACTGTATTATAACTTGTAGTGATGTCCTCATTAATCGCTACCTGAAAATAAATCATTTTATCACCGTTCCTCTCGCTGAAATTCAACTTCTATTTAATTCTTCCTTTGCTGTGCTTAATATCTTTGAAGTATGACATATCGAATTAGCAATACTGTAGTTTCCAAATTTGTCGGTTTATACTTTGTTCAGAAGTGTGAAGATAATAGTTTTATTGAAATCTCTCGCTATAAAGCTTGCTTAATATGTTCAAACAATCTTTAAATCTGATTTTTTTCTCAAAGATTTTATCAAATAGGAACCATTCAAAAATTGCCTAACGTGGGAGAAGATGACGTCCACGACGTGAAAAATGGAGAGACCATGGAAGAAGGGCGAATCGTGACGTCACGTTAAAAGAGTT
>JARYHS010012280.1:0-11804 GCA_031002005.1 Vandiemenella viatica
ACTGTCACTAAAATCATTAAATTGTAATATTGAAATCCTTTTAGTTCTCCTATCCAAGTTGTATCAATTTATAATGTTGGCCTCTTCAAGCGAGAAGTGTACATTAAATGTTTCAGCAACCTATGGCCCTACCAGTCATATTCTTTCTATACACAAATGTTAAACCATCCGAAGCGAACTGTGTCAATTATTATTGCAATATATATACATTTCAATGTCTAGTTTTTCAATCATTGACTTTGTGCTCATCTATCCATTTAGTTCATGTACCAGCGAGTATGATCATCACTAATAAATTTATGTTTGCATTATAGTTTAACAAGAATACAATGTTAGTTAGATGATAGAGAAAGAGTATGTGAATCGAACAAACGCTTTAGGTCTTCCAAAAATATGTGTGTCATGTGTTAAAAAATTGTAACCAACAATATGTAATATCTGTTTATTATTCTGCTTTTAATGGACAAAAAACTGTCATTTTTTCACACTCAAAGGAACACATAACTAATAAATTTATAAGAAAAAACTTTCTAGAAGAAAAAAAAGGTGAAATGTAGCACTAGTAGTTTCATTATACGTATTTATGTTGAATATACCTATTCAAGTGCACAGTGTTTTTATTATTATTATTTTTGGGTGGCTAATATACTGTATACGTATACTAGCCGGGTCGACGATATCATTCACGCGGAATAAGCGATTGTTGCTATTAGTTCACTGATAGTGTATCAAAAAGCTTTGATAAAAGATACGGAAACTACCCTGGTTTCATTTTCTTCTTTGTTGTATCACTTCATAGATAAACTATGAAGGAAACATTAGTGGGTGGGGAAAATCATAAGACAAACCTGTTATTTCCTCTTCTCCTCTTCTTCTAAATTTATGTTGTATGCAAATGTTTTAAGCAAATTTGTGTGCATTGTTTGTTTCTACAATCCCTTGAAACTGCTACTAATCCACAGGCACGCTTCATTAGTGGTGACATATCTTCCCTGGAAGCAATAGTGACATTGTGCTGCCTGGCGTATTTACGATCAGACTGCTTTAAATGTACGCATATAAACTTTGATGTAAAATCTCTAATTGAATCGCAATGTCAATCTGTTGTAGTTTTTACTATTTAAACACGCAGTTGCAGTGTGTATAGGCCTAGTGGCAATCGTGATAAAGATTTCGACTGCAAGAATTCTTACGCTATACAATATTAAATGGACTGACTATATTACGGAGGAATTAATTTCGTGGTATACGTTTAAATTTTTATCGTTTTGAGATGATTTCGAAACCATAAGCTATGACTATAAATAATATCGTTGAAATGATTGGTTCTGCTTGATAGGTGAAACACACAGAAAAATAATAATAATAAAAAAATCTAAAATGTATATGTTTTTGATGTCTGAATCACCGCGAACTGTATTACTGCTCTAGAAAAAATGTATCCTGTATGTTTACCAGCTATACGTATAAGCTGTTAATAAATGCAATTTCGTTAAAATTCGTTCAATATTTTTTTGTGTGATGCGTGAACACACAGACCGACTGACAGACAGATTTTACGGTTTTTGCATCTCTATCATTTGTAGTACGTATTACAAATATCCTTTATGAAATAGACTTAATGTACAGCCAGCATTTTTCTTCGATTGTATTACGTAGTTTATATTTTGCGATCCGCCAGCGTGGCTCAGTGCGGTGTTGCGCCGCATACTGGATCGGGAGGTACAATGTTACCGGCCGTCCTGGTTGCAGCTTATAGGTGGTTTCACGCCATCATCTAGGGACATGCTGGGACGGTCCCCATCTCCACCACATAAACTGCACATTTCACAAACACAGAAAATACTTATCATATAGAACACACAAAGTTACATATTGTCGCGTTTGGAACCGGGGCAGGTGTGAATTCGAAGGTTACTTGTCAATGAACACAGCACTTAAACTGAGAACAGGTTTATTGAGAACTCAAACATACACGCAGCACTGACTGCCTCTTGGGCAGAATGCTCTTCTATTTATACACAGATAGAACGTACTAGAGATTACAAGAGTAGTTAACAAGTGAAATGTGTAGAAGTTACAAGTGACCTTAGGAAACATGTAGAATCTTCTGGAAATAATAAACAGAATTAAATAATTTTTGTCAGTGGGCGGGATTGAACCGGCGACCTTCGGTACCGCAATTCGTGACGCTACCCGCTGCGCCATGCTGGCAGACGGTACACTGGTGTTCATGCGGCATTGCTCCCTCTCCTGAGGAAAAACAGCGTCCCGCTGTTAGATTTCTTTTGGGGCACGCTGAAGTGTCCTGGATCTTGATCTTGTCGTGGGTCCTCTGTATGGCAGTTCTGGAGGGCCCCTCCTGTTTGTACTATTATCTTCCTGTCCGACTTCCTCAGTATCCAAACCGTCCTCAGAGTCCTTGAACAAGAAGCTGGTTGTGCCTAGCTGCTCGTCAGGATTGTAGTAAGGCTTCATGCGGAGGACGTGAACAATGTCCCTTCGCTTTCGTCGTTTCGAAGACGGCTCATAATCCTCGACTTCGTATGTGACGTCTGACCGGCGGCGTATGACACGATACGGACCAAAGTACCGCTTCAGTAACTTTTCTGATAGCCCAACCTTCCGGACAGGGGTAAAAATCCATACGAGATCTCCTGGGTTGTACGCAGCAGGTCGGTGCTTGCCGTCATACCGCTGACGGTCCCTCTCCTGGGTGGCCAGTGTTCGTATGCGAGCCAGCTGTCTTGCTTCTTCGACCCTGGTAATGAGCTGTTTTATATAGTCATCCTGAGTGTCGTCCGGCTGGAATGGGAACAGCGTATCCATTGTGGTCTCAGCTTCACGGCATGGAGCAGAAAAAACGGAGTGAAGCCTGTCGTATCTTGCCTTGCTGTATTATAAGCAAATGTGACCACTGGCAGTATTGTATCCCAATCCTTCTGCTCAACATCCACATACATCGACAGCATATCGGCTAATGTCTTGTTGAAGCGTTCTGTGAGACCGTTTGTCTGAGGGTGGTATGCAGTTGTCATCCTGTGGACAACGTCGCATCTTGACATGACCTCTGATACTAGTCTTGACTGGAATACCTTTCCACGATCGGATATCATCACACGTGGTGCTCCATTCTTCAAAATAATGTCTTCTACTAGAAATTTTGCAACCTCTGGAGCTTCTGCAGTCGGCACAGGTTTGGTGACAGCGTAGCGCGTGAGGTAGTCGGTGCAGACTATTATCCATCGGTTACCGGTTGTCGACTTCGGGAACCTCCCCAAAAGGTCGATCCCAATTCGGTGGAATGGAACTGCTGCAGGTGGAATTGGTACTAGATGACCTGGAGGTAATTGCGGCACATGTTTCCGTCGCTGGCACTCTTTACAGTGACTCACATAATGCTTGACAGATCGGTAGAGACCCTTCCAGTAATACCTGCGTCTGATTCGGTCCAGGGTCTTCACAAATCCCAGATGACCGGATATTGGAGCGTCGTGGAAATACTTGAGAATAGCTGGCTGGAGATGAGCTGGAACGACCAGAAGCCACTTGGGGCCTAGTGGATCGTAGTTGTTCTTATACAATGTCCCATCTATCAATTGAAACCCTCCTTTGGCCGGTTCTCCTTTCTCCAAGGCGTCTATGGTTCTTAATAACTCTGAATCTTCCCTCTGTTCAGCTGCAACGTCACCTAATTCAGCGAGGGCTGAAATTCCATTCATGCTGTTGTGTTCTATTAAAGGATTCCTTGAAAGGCTGTCGGCATCCTTGTGTTTGCGTCCGTTTTTGAATACCACCGTGACGTCGTACTCTTGAAGTCTAAGTGCCCATCTTGCTAGTCGACCTGATGGATCCTTCAAGCTGGTTAGCCAACATAAAGAATGGTGGTCTGTTACGACGGTGAAAGGTTTGCCGAATAAATACGGACGAAACTTGTTGATAGCCCAGACAACTGCGAGGCATTCTTTCTCGGTTGTAGAGTAGTTTATCTCGGGCTTAGAGAATACTCTTGATGCATAGGCTATCACCTTCTCAGCACCTTCCTGAATTTGCACAAGCACTGCACCGATCCCATAACCGCTGGCGTCAGTGTGAAGTTCAGTTTCTGCATTCTCGTCGTATAAGGCTAGAACTGGTGCGGAAGTTAGAGCCTCCTTAAGTGCCTGGAAAGATCTTCTTTAGTTTCATCCCAGTAAAACTTGGCGTCTCCCTGCAAAAGTTCTTGCAGTGGACGTGCCATGTTACAGAATCCTTTTATGAAACGCCGGAAGTATGAGCACAGCCCAAGAAAGCTTCTCACATCACGAATGTGCTGAGGAGTTGGAAATTCCATGACTGCCCTTACTTTATCTGGATCAGCGCGGACGCCATCTCCGTTGACCAGGTGCCCCAGGATTTTTATCTCTCTGGCGACGAAGAGGCACTTCTTCGGATTGAGGCGGAGTCCTGCAGTCTGAACACACTTCAGCACCGTTGACAGGCGACTCAGATGTTCTTCAAATGTTTTCGAGAAAACAACAATGTCATCTAAATAACAAAGACACGTCGTCCACTTAAGGTGTCGAAGTAAGTTGTCCATCATGCGTTCGAATGTGGCCGGAGCGTTGCATAATCCGAATGGCATTACTTTGAATTCATAGAGGCCATCAGGTGTAATAAAAGCCGTCTTTTCTCTGTCAGCTTCGTCAACCTCGATTTGCCAGTAGCCTGTCTGCATGTCCATGGTTGAGAAGTATGTAGCTCCTTTCAAGCAGTCTAAGGCGTCGTCGATGCGCGGCAGTGGGTAGACATCTTTCTTTGTGATTTTGTTCAGCCGCCGATAGTCGACACAGAATCGCCACGTACCATCCTTCTTCTTCACGAGGACCACCGGAGATGACCAAGGACTCTCCGAAGGTTGAATAATGTCATTATGCAACATCTTCTCCACTTCCTCTCGAATTATTCGCCTTTCGACTGGTGACAATCGGTACGAGCGCTGGCTAATGGGCGGATGATCCCCAGTATTGATACGATGCTTTATCGTGGGCCGTTTCGTCTGACCTTTTTTTGCTGGGGTGTGAATACACCAGAGAATTGGCGTAGTATAGCTAACACCCGGTGGTGTTGTTCCTTGGTCAGGCCGGACTCTATTGGCAGTTCCATAGTTGTTTCCTCCAGCATGTTGTCGGTACTAGTAACAGAGCATGGATCTTCGTTAATGACGTTGAGCTCGCCCTCCTGGACTGGTTCAGCTGTCCCTATGCACATTCCCTTGGGATAATTTGTGACTGCTCGTGACAGTTGGTGATCCAAATGTCTCCTCGACCACCGATAATGCTTATGATAGCCGCCGGTATGTAGATTTCTTTCGTGAGCCTAATAAACTTTCTACTATCGACAAGCACTTCAAGGTTGCGGTCGTCCGTGTTTTTGACTGGACTCTTCTCATTGCGAACGGCGGGATTGTCACGTTGTCAACGGCGAATAACTTCCCAGAAGATTCTGTGTTACGTGTACCCGTCGCAACGACTTCTTCAATTTGCAGCTCAGACGTTCCACAGTCAATGACAGCTTGGGATGCCTTAAGGAAGTCCCATCCAAGGATGACATTATGACTACATTCTGTTAAAATGACAAATTCAACTGGCTGGGTCCTGTTGTTGATGGTTATTCTCGCGACACAAGCTCCAGCTGGCTGGACGTACTTTCCATTTGCGACCTTTAGCACAGTTGCCCCCGTATCACGGAACATTGTCTTCTTTAGTGTGCGACGATAATTGTCCGACAATACGGAGAAAGAAGCTCCTGAATCAACCAGCGCCCGGACAGGTTGGCCGTCGATTATAACGTTGATGAGATTTCCCGACATCTTAGTGACTGTCATCCATGGAGGATTTTCATCTGCGGCGGCCTCACCTCCGTAGATGGTCGCCTTGCTTAGTTTTCCTGCGTGCGGCGGCTAGGGGAGCGGCTGGTAGCTCTGTCCGGCGACGATGAACGGCAGCGGCGCGTCGGGGATCGACCTCGTCTAGGGTACGGCGATGGGCTTCTTCCCGTAGGTCGACCGAACTCGTCAGCGGGTGGCTGCCTGGGGTAGAACTGTTCTGATGGCGGACGTCTTGCGGCAAAATAATCGTCAAATACTCGTCTTCTCTCTCTGCAGTATCGTACGACATGTCCAGGGCGCCCACAGTGGAAACATACTGGCGCGTTGTCTTCTGTCCTCCAGACGTCCGTTCGTCTGCGGGACGTCATAGGTGCCGGAGGATTTGGTTGTGGCCGTGTCGGCCGGTTCCTAGGCTGCCGTTTGGCAGCTGCAGCATACGTCATATCAGGGCGAGGCCATTCTTCACGTCGAGTGCGATTGGCTCGGCAGACAGGAGCTATTGTCTGAAATACCTCTTTTTCCGCCGCGTCGGCTCCTTCATGACCCACTGGGCTTACATCCATGGCCATGATCTGATGCTCACTCGGTTCAAGAGTCCCAGCTGCCATGAACTGTTGTAATTCTTCTCTCACAATTTGTCGTATGAGAGACGCAAAGTCGTGCTGGTCTTCCACAACTGCCATAGGGACTACGTTGGGAAGTCTGTCATACTTCTTTCGCCCAACCCTCCTTTGTTGCATCTCCTCAATCCGCTGGCACCACTAGATGAACTCTTCCGTCGTAGCGACGTCTTTTATCAGAAGAGCTTGGTACATGTCTTCTGCAATACCTTTCATTAGGTGCGTGATTTTGTCGGCTTCAGTCATATTCGGGTTGACTACGTTGCATAGGGCCAAAACATCCTGTATGTAAGATTGCGTCGGCTCCCCATGTCGTTGGGCCCGGTTCTTCAGTTGTTCTTCCGCCGAGCGGATTTGTCGCTGGTGGTCCCCAAACGTTTTCTTAAGTTCCGTCTGGAACATTTCCCAGTTATTCAGTTTTCTTCGTTGTTCTCGAACCACTGCTGGGCGGTTCCGTCCAGATAGAAATAAACATTTGCCAAGCACATGGTATGATCCCACCTGTTGTACTTGGCGACTCGCTCGAACCCTTTTAGCCATTTGTTAGGATCCTGTCCAGCGTCTCCAGAGAACACCGATGGGTGTCGAATGTGCAGCTGGCTTGCCGCCATGGGTTTCCTAATGACGCGGACTTTCGGAAGGACGTACTGAGTATATCCTTTGTAGTCCGGTTCCAGTCCGTGTAGGCGGCGACTTTTACGTTGCCTAATCGGAGCCACGACGATGCAGCTGTTGCACAGGGTACCCGGCGTCTCCACCAAACTATGTCGCGTTGGAACCGGGACAGGTGTGAATTCGAAGGTTACTTGTCAATGAACACAGCACTTAAACTGAGAACAGGTTTATTGAGAACTCAAACATACACGCAGCACTGACTGCCTCTTGGGCAGAATGCTCTTCTATTTATACACAGATAGAATGTACTAGAGATTACAAGAGTAGTTAACAAATGAAATGTGTAGAAGTTACAAGTGACCTTAGGAAACATGTAGAATCTTCTGGAAATAATAAACAGAATTAAATAATTTTTGTCAGTGGGCGGGATTGAACCGGCGACCTTCGGTACTGCAATTCGTGACGCTACCCGCTGCGCCATGCTGGCAGACGGTACACTGGCGTTCATGCGGCAATATAGTATGAACGTTTATACTGTATACGACAGACGTAAAACGGAAATGTTTTTATTTGAATTTTAACGCTTTTCTACTTCGGGAAAGTGGGGATTCTACGATATCCATCACATTTCAGTGGCTCGGATATCGTAGTATTGCCTGAAATGTCGTCAGTGATCACGAATCGCAACTAAGAAAAGGTTTTTGATCAATGGAAGTGCCCTGCATTAGGCCGGGCGCACATTGCCGCGCAGTTGACGCAGGCGGCGCAGCACAGTTTCTGTGTCTCTACCTTTTGGGGCGGAACAGCGCGTATTGAGACGCAGGGCAGGACAGCGCAGTACTGCGCCGCACGTGGACTGCGCCACGTTGTGATCACGACACAGAAACTGTGCCACGCAGCTCACTCGTGGCGGTTTTTGCCGTAACACTTCTTGCTTTACTTATAATCATTTTCAACTATGGAATAAGAAAAATTGATTGACCTCGTGCGTAACCAACCTGCGATTCACAATATCAGTCATAATAAATACATAAAAATTAAATTTAAACAAGAAATTTGGACAATGAGCCTAACAAGTGGCGAGTAAATTCAGCATTTATTTGTCATACAATTGTCAACTTAAAATTTTCAGTTTTATTTTCTCTTTTTGAATTCATTTTTAATAAAATTTTAAAAAATTGATATATAGGCTATTATTACATTATTTGTTTTCTTATTATTTGCACTACATCTTTCAACAGTGTCCCCGAGAAACACTTTTTTTTTTTTTTGGAGGTTTCTTGTGAAGACAATTTTCCGAATAATTTGTTAACTACTGCTTTTTTAGTTTCAAGTGTTTCTTATGTTCTGTTATGTAGTTTTCTTAAAAACATAATATGAAATAAAAGAGAAATACATTTTATAAATGTCATGTACCGTCAAACGCTAAATAATTAAATAAATAACCACGAAAATACTGCGAGATTTTCTTCAGTTCTAATAGATATTTGAGCGTTTTTGAGAAAATAACAGGTTAGATTATGCCGTGAATCTCCGCTCGAGTCATACGGAAATAATCTTTTGAGAATTCTCTTGTCACTGCAAAAGCCAGATGAGAGTTTCTTGTTTTCATATACTCACTTTTGCATAGTTTTATCTAACTCAACTTCTGTTAAAGTAATAACAATTTTCCAAGCCCGGCATCCCCGTCTGATTCAGAAATCAAAAATCGAGTATTTGCATCGACATTTTTTTGGTTACGCTTTTTTGTCGGTTTCTCGCAGAACACAACAATGCTTTGTAAACTGCCGCACAAAACTGCGCTCTAATACGCGCGGGCAACTGCCCGACACAGTTTCTGTTTCCGTGCTGCCCTGCCCTGCTCTGCGCTGCCCCTACTGCGCCACGCAGCTCAATGTGCGCCACGGGTTAAGATCCACACTATGTGTGTGTTGATCTATTTCTGCACCATATCAGTCTTTGAGGGATTTTTTAATTTTTTAAATGACTTTCGGCATCTTTGGCCATATAGCCAGCGTGATGAATTTTTTTCCAGCAAATTAGACACACCACAAGACGGACATGACATTCACAGACACAACTCTTTAACACCCATGCCCGCGTCCGAAATCGTGCCGGCGACCTTCGGGTCTTTGAGGAATGAAGATTATTACAATCCATAAAAGTTTTAATGTTAGGAGTTGGAGAGCAGTTTCATCCAGTGCCGTTGTTTTAAGATGGAACACAGTGTTTCCTACGTTGCTCGAGGAATATCTCTCTTTAGTTTGAATTTCCCAAATGGTACACATGGCCGAGACGAAGGAAGTCGACCAGAGAGCAGTAGAGCGACGTATGAGTAATAGATCTTGTGTAGTTCGCGAACGAACTAGTTAGGAAGAGCGCTCCCACAGGCGAACTGCGCGAACTAGTTCCCACATCTCTCGCTCCTTAGTTCGTTAGTTCGTTCGATTCTTTCACGAAGACCAACTTTTGTTTTAGTTTATTACCTAAAAGGAAACAGTTCCCTGTAGACACATTTCACAGATATATAAAGAAAAGAAAAAAACTGTTCAACATTAATAATTATTACAGATGTCAAAAAAGGAAATTTAACATGGAATGTGAAAAAAAACACACTTTGATCCCATTAACAATTAAAAGACAACCATTCGGCGCTAGGGTTACCAACATTTATTCAGTTGATGGTAGTAATTTTTTAGAATAACCTATAAAAATATAGTACATTTCAAAAATATAATATTTTACGAAAGAGTAGAAAATTACAAAAGGTATGTTTTTTACTATTTTATTTTTTAAGCTTTATTTTTTGCACTTCTTGCCTGTTTAACAATTTTTTGTCTACAGTAAAATTGTCATATGCTTTATCGCTTTCAGTTGTTAAATTAATGTCGATCAAAAGCTCATTTTTTATTAATGAAATACTGCTCTTACTTTTTCCTAGATTTCGGGTAATATTGTTCTTTCAGAGTAAAGTTCGTTCACTTTGATACTCATTTTTCCTTGTAAATTTAGAACCTCTAATATTGTCTAAGTCATCAAATGAAACCTCGTGTTTTGAATTTAATTTTTGGATTTTGTATAGCTAACTGCTTTCATTAAAATCTAACCATTTATTAAGATATTCCAGACATTTATAAATGAATACTAGAACATTATTTTTAATATTATCACTTTTTGTGGAGAAGTTGGTTTCTAAGGACCTTATTCTTGTTTTCTTAACCAAAGAAACAGTCTCTTTTACATTTTTCTAGCACTGATTTTAAAGTTGACAGAATATAATACTTATCTCAGTCTGTAACGTTAATACCTTTCAGTTGTTTGACAGCTTTGTGAAAGTTATGTAAAGAAACGGCTCGCAAAATTAAAAAAGATTTTAACTTCATTAGTTTCATTCGTCGCCAAAATATTTTGAATTTGTGTTGGATTATCCTCCCATACACTAAGAAAATAATTGCTCAATTACTTCCAATTCACTGGAAATTGACGCACTTTCGTTATTGCTACCACTTTCCATAACTAATTTAATTTAATTAAATATCAAAAGAAAGAACAGCTTCCAAGTGATAAATGATTAACAAAACAAAAAAGAAACAAAGACAGATGCACAAACAAACATGCCTTACTTCAGCACTTATTGTAGCATAAACGGTATTTGAACCATACTACACTTTCTGTTATATGGGAGGACAGTGTGGAAGGGTGCTTCCGCTGAATTTGGCGACGCTGGATGGAGATACCTGGTCGGTTTGCGGGAGACTGCATAAGTGCATACCAGTAAAAACAGAACAGTTATTCAATTTACCCATTTGTGCTAAGGACAATGAGCACTTTGGTTTTTCGGCGGCCACTGATCATACTAATGTCATTTGAAAGGTCTATTATTGAGTAATAACTTTTGTTAAGAACGTCATATTAAATTCCATTTGGAAACGACAAAAAATGATTAAGTAATGTCCTAATAGATATGACATAAACAAAATAGCAGGTGCAGTAGCGGTAGGAAGGCGAGTGAACGATCTGTAAGGAACTGAAAGAGGGAACTAGTTCGCGAGGGAGCTGCGAATTAAACTGAGCGCTCTCCTTCGCGAACTATTATGCCCAAGTCTAATGAGTAACAATTTACCATTTCTTCGCAGTTTTAACACTCCAATGGTGTTTGGCAGATATGAAAGATTGTTACCATTTTTATCATATTTTTTATTCCTCTCTTACATATATATTATATTTATAAATTTGACTTACATGTAGCCAGGCAATGAATGTGAGAATAATCATTGGGAAAATGGGTTATAATGGAAATCAAACCTTTTGTCTTCAGTTACAGAGGGACATGAAAAAATTTCGTGACATTCTTTTAAGCTTATAATTTTAATTACTATTACTATTACTATTACTCCGCGATTCACTAAAAGTGTTTGGCGGAGGGTGCATTGCACCTATCAGGAAAGGTAATGGTTTGGAAGGGATATACGGGATATGGCAGGTGGCGCCCATGGGCTATTGTGAGGAACCATCCCAGCATTCGCCTGGAGCGATCTAGGGAAACCATGGAAAACCCAGATCAGGATGGCCGGAGTGCTTTATCGGAAGCTACTCCTGTCCGATTTTGTGTTTACTCGCCCGGTAAATCCATTCTATTCCATTCCCTAATCGCTCGTGGAAAAAATGAGTAGAGAAATGAATCAGTTTCTGGCCCTGAT
>JARYHS010012281.1:0-16735 GCA_031002005.1 Vandiemenella viatica
GCTCGCACCCTTACTCCAGCATGATGAAGAAGGTATCGGAATTCATCAGACCATGCAACGATTTGCCACTACGCCAACGTCCAGTGACGATGGTCTCTTGCCCATTTCAGTCGCAGTTGCCGATGTCGTGGTGCACATGCATGGGTCGTCGGCTGCGGAGGCCCATCGTTAGGAGTATTCGGTGCACTGTGTGTTCAGGTACACTTGTACTCTGCCCCAACATTTAAAGTCTGATGTTAGTTCCGTCAGAGTTCGCCCGCCGCCTGTCCTGTTTTACGTCTGCCCAGCCTACGACGTCCGACATGTGTAATAGGGGGGGGTGGCCGCAATGGTTCCAGGCGAAAAACTTAGCAATTTTGATAAAAAATGGCCACGTTTTTCACTTTACCTAGAGACTGCCATTACAGTAGAAACTTTTTTTTTCTGTATTTCAATGCACAAACAATTATTGTGAAGTTGTGGCACGCATTCGCTGTACCCGCGCAAATATCTGTATTTCAAGAATTTTACAGTCACCCCTCAACAAGAATGAGAAGTGGTAACTTAGGAGGGTCTATGAGTATACATCACTGACACAGGTATTCGAGCAGATAAACCTGTAGAACTCCCACCACATACATCGCGTTACCATCCCTGGCTACAGGAACAAACACCACTAAACGCGTTTTATTTTTATTTTTGTCATTGTCGGAGTGTCTACAGTGACTCTTGGCGATAAACGGCTATTTGTATGTCTAAACTACAACAGATACTAATTAACATGCGGACGGGGAATCGAACCCTCCATCTCCCACATGGCAGTCCCGAACGTTAACAAAACCCACCCACCAGGAGGAAAAAAGTACCTCTGAAAGGAGGACGAATATATAGACCTGCAGTGAAATCACCTACTTGCCTATAAAGTTATATTGAATTGGATAAAAGCACATGCGATTCTTTTTTATGGTTCTACGCCTTTAGAGGCGGGGAAGGGACAGTGGACGAGGAACGGGAAGGAATTCTGCCATGGAAAATGATGAAATTATCCCCGGCATTCGTCTCGCGTTATTTGGGGAAACCATGGAAAACCCAAATCTGGATGCCTGGACGGGGATTCGAAACCGCACCCTCCCAAATGCTAGGTCAGATCTTTACCGATTACGATGCGTGATAGGATTGGTGCAGGGAACGGGGTGGAATTCAGACATGGCCTTTTGAAGGAACCAACCCGATATTCAACTGAAGTACGGGGTAATGGCTAGTCTGGTCATTATGACCAGGGTTTTTATTGCCTGCGCATTCCGCACCTATCCTATCCTACGTGAACTTAGCCGGGTGTAGAGAACCTACAGTTTAAACTGGAAACCAAACAACGGAAGTGTTCTGGTGTAACTACATTACAACGCAAGTTGTGCCAGATGTGAATGTCAGGTTAAGGGCTTTTGAAAATCGCAGCTGAGACCGGGATTAGAATCCCGGACTTTCACTTCCCCGTCAAATTGCTTAAGCACCAAATGCAGTAATTTCGCCAAAAAGCATGGAATGCCGAAATTTCGATGTTCGGACAGGGATTCCAACCCACGTCCTCCCGAATGTGAAGCGACAACATTGTATCTCACCCCACCATGCTCGTTATTGCCGTAGTCATTTCACGTGTTCAGTCCTGTCCTTAGGTAATGCTGTTACGACTGAGAACGGGAAGGAATTCTGCCATGGAAAATGAAGAAATTATCCTGGCATTCGCCTCGCGTTATTTGGGGAAACCATGGAAAACCCAAATCTGGATGCCTGGACGGGGGTTCGAACCCGCACCCTCCCAAATGCTAGGCCAGATCTTTACCGATCACGATGCGTGATAGGACTGGTGCAAGGATCGGGATGGAATTCAGGCATGGTCTTTTGAAGGAACCAACCCAACATTCACCTGAAGTACGGAGTAATGGCTCGTTTGGTCATTATGACCAGGGTTTTTTTATTGCCTGCGCATTCCCCCTCTATGGTGATTGCGAGAATGTAATGGCCATAATTGTATGGACTGGCGGCAAGGACTGGGAAGGAATTCGGGCATGGTATTTTGAATGAATAACTCGACATTCATCTGGAGTTGGTGGTCGTGGTTTTCTTTTTTTTATGGTTCTACGCCTCGTCGACATCGATCTTTTTTTTTTTATGGTTCTACGCCTCGTCGACATCGAAGCCTTTAGAGGTGGGAAAGGACAGTGGACGAGGAACGGTGGGGAATTCGGCCATGGCAAATGAAGAAATCATCCCCGTCATTCGCCTCGAGTTATTTGGGGAAACCATGGAAAACTCAAATCTGGATGCCCGGACTGGGATTCGAGCCCACGCCCTCCCAAATGCTAGGCCAGATCTTTACCGATCACGAAGTGTGATAGGACTGGTGCAAGGATCTGGATGGAATTCATGCATGGTCTTTTGAAGGACCCAACCCAACATTCACCTGAAGTACGGAGTAATGGCTCGTTTGGTCATTATGACCTGGGTTTTTTATTGCCTGCGCATTCCGCCTCTATCCTAGCCTATTAATAAACGCAAAGTCCGCATGCTTCATACAATAGGGTACTTTTTAGAGTGGATCGTTTGACATATCAATTCAACAATACACGCAGTCACGATCGAGATGACGTCCATAAGTGGGCTATGAATAGAGAAGTCTCTGAACTCGAACTGTGTGTAGTGTTGGAGTATTAAATGTGGAATGAATAAACGAAAGGACCGCATGCTTCATACATTGGGGGAACTTTTTTAGAGTAGATCACTTGACATATCAATTCAACAATACACGCAGTCACGATCGAGGTGACGTCCGGAAGTGGGCTGTGAATAGAGAAGTCTCTCAACTCAAACTGCGTGTAGTGTTGGAGTATTAAATGTAGAATGAATAAACGCAAAGTCCGCATGCTTCATACGTTGGGGTACTTTTTAGAGTAGATCGCATGACATATCAATTCAACAATATTTTTTATTCATGAATAGGAGGCTGTTGGAATATCAACGGAAGCTGTGAGCGTTAGTGTAAAGAGTCGAGAGTATTGGTACTCGTATTTTTTTTTTGGACGCCACGCAGTCTGCCGCATACGATAGGACTGGTGCAAGGATCGGAATGGAATTCGGGCATGGTCTTTTGAAGGATCCCAACCCAACATTCACCTGAAGTACGGAGTAATGGCTCGTTTGGTCATTATGACCAGGGTTTTTTATTGCCTGCGCATTCCGCCTCTATCCTAGCCTATGACATTCAGTGTATCGCACTATAAACGTGACTCCATATTTATTTACTTCGCATGCACAGATACTTGTTTGTTATCACTAGCGCGCGATGGATGCCTGGACGGGGATTCGAACCCGCGTCCTCCCGAATGTGAGGCCAGAGAGTTAACCGCTCACCCACCACGCTCGGTCTGAGTCGTAAGAATATGCACAAAACTTTGTCCAAAATACTCGCCGTCACAAACGTCTTTCGCCGAACTTATCGCAGTTAGTAAGTCTTGGTCGCTAGGAAACACCTCTGCAGCCGTCCTGGGAAAATTTCTTAGTACAGGATAATCCTAGTGGAATCGGTATATTCCACCTAAATAATTTATTACAATGCAGCAGCGGCAGTAAATTTTCGATTCAAGCTCTACGTACAACCATCAACGACGCTGCGTGAACGCTACTGTGTTGTTTGCGGAGTTTAATTTTCTAAACAGCCACTCTTAGCGCGCACAATTAACGCCCCGCAGTAGCGACACACATACAATACGCTATAGAAACCTCACCCCCCAGCAATACAAAGCGTGGCTCAGAGCCCCAAATTTAAGATCAGCTATCAAAAGTACAAGTTTTTTAAAAAAATATTAAATTTTAATTGGAAAGGTTATTTTCATAGAATTATCATGATATAAACATCTTTTTTTCTCGCGTTATGTAAAGAGTAGAAATTAAAAGCTTAATATTACGCGAAATGAAGTTGCGCTTAGGTCTGTGCATCAGGCGCGTTCGAGTGGGCGATAACAAAAGGGAGCATTGTGTTAGACTCGACCCTCCTTGGGGGATCAGCCTCTGGCTCAGCGAGCGAAATTTGTAATCAACTATCAGAAATAGCAGTTTTTTAAAAAGTATTTTTAGATAAATAGAAAGTTCAGTTTTTTACAATCAACGCTGTATAAATTTTATCATCGTACTTAGTGTGATTGGGGTAGAAATGACGTGCTTAATATTACGTTAAATGAGCTTTCAGAAATGTGTTTTCGTCGTATGTTTAAAGACATTAATTCCTAACTTAAGAAAGAAACCTCATTGGTTTAAATCGCATTTTATTAAGCGCTCAATATAAAGTATAATGCTTATTCCCGTCCATCGAATGCCGTCAAACAACGATCGCTGGTTCGAATCCCCGTCTGAGCATCCATATTCTCGTTCGTCGTATGTTTAAAGACATTAATTCCTAACTTAAGAAAGAAACCTCATTGGTTTAAATCGCATTTTATTAAGCGCTCAATATAAAAGTATAATGTTTATTCCCGTCCATCGAATGCCGTCAAACAACGATCGCTGGTTCGAATCCCCGTCTGAGCATCCATATTCTCGTTCGTCGTATGTTTAAAGACATTAATTCCTAACTTAAGAAAGAAACTTCACCCCAGGTCACCGTTTCCGCGACTCTAATGATAACGAGGCTGGAGTCCTGCGGTGTTTGTGGCTGCCGCGTTTGACGGCTGCCGCACGGATCCCCGCCGCCGAAGGTGTTGCAACCGCAGCGACGAGCTGCGCCGTGGCGCCGTGCGGCCGCAACGTCACTCCTGCAGCGGGACTCAGCCGCGGCATGTTGCCGCACCGCGGCAACTTGCCGCGGTTCAGCCGCCGCTTGCCGCGCGATGTGTGTGTGTGTGTGTGTTTGTGTGTGTGTGTGTGTGTGTATAGACAACGTGGCCAACCCGACGGCGAACCACGTGGCGGCGCCCGCCCCCACCGCCGCAGCATGTACCTGTTATTTGCCTCGGCATGTAACTGTTATTTGCCTCGGCACGCACTGGCAAATACCTCCGCGAATTCATCGTTCGAAAAAGGAGCGGCATGTCGACATCTGTCCGAAAGTCCAGTTGCTCGCTCAAGTGGTCTGGCAACGGCTGCGTCACACCTGGTGCGGCTAGAGGGGTGCGTGGTCAAGGACAATAGGGTGTAACTGAGGTTAGTCAAGTGGTTAGTCAAGTGGCCCTCATGTCAAGTGGTTAGTCAAGTGGCACTCGAGACAAGTGGTTAGTCAAGTGGGAGGGGGGAGAGAACAATAGGTGTGAAAATGATTGACAGGTGGGAGGGGGGAGAACAATAGAGGTGTGAAAATGATTGACAGGTGGGAGGGGGAGAACAATAGAATGATACAATGTATCCAATTAGAACAATAGAGGTGTTCCGTGCAAGAACCGCACTTTTTGAGCGCGCTCCGCCCTTTTATACCTACTGATACCACATTTATCTATTTCGGTTAGATACTAATGGAGATAAATGACTCGTGACACAAAAGTGCGTTGAAGAACGATTTATACTTTTTCCCTTTAAGGGTTGAATTCCAAAAACATTTCTTTCTTAAAATATGATGTCACCAAAGCTGAAACATTACTCCTCATAATCCTACTTCATTTATCGATTTTGGTTAGATATCCATGGAGATAAATGGCTTGAGTCACAAAAAACGCATTTTAGAAAATTGACATTTTTGCCCTTTAAGGGTCGAATTACGAAAAATTCCTTTCTTAAAATATGATGTTACCATGTTGGAGACCTTAGTATTTTATATGATACCTCATTTATCTATATCGGTTAGATACTAATAGAGATAAATGGCTCGTGACACAAAAATGCATTATAAAAAAATGTATACTTTTCCCCTTTAAGGGTTGAATTCCAAAAAACGTCTTTCTTAAAATATGATGTCACCAAAGCTGAGACATTACTCCTCATAATATTACTTGATCTATCTATTTTGGTTAGATATCCATGTAGATAAATGGCTCGAGGCACAAAAAACGCTTTTTAGAAAAATTGTCATTTTTGCCCTTTAAGGGTCGAATTACAAAAAATTCCTCTCCTAGAATATAATGATACCACGGCGGAGTCCTTAGTATTTAATATGAAATCTCATTTATCTATATCGGTTAGGTATCAAGGGAGATAAATAGCTCGTGACACAAAAACGCATTGCAAAAATATTGATACTTTTTCCCTTTAAGGGTCGAATTCCGAAAAATTCTTGTCTTAGTATATGTCCTCACAAAAGCGGAGATCTTAATCTTTAGAATGATACTTCATTAAACGATTTCAGACAGGTATCCAGGGAGATAAATTACTCGTAACACAGAAAACAGTATTTTAGACATATTAACATTTTTGTCCTTTAAGGGTCGAATTCCGAAAACTTTCTTTCTTAAAATATGATGTGATCAAAGTGGAGACCATAAGCTTTAAAATGACACCTTATTCATTGATTTTGGTTAAGTTTGAAGGAAGATACAGGCTTGTGACAAAAAAATACCTTATAGAAATAATATATATGATAACTTGGCAGTTTCAGCTGTCGCCTGGTTCTCCTATTCACCTTGACCCCAGTCCTTTGCCGCCTGTGATGACCTTGACGTCGGCTAGGCGTAAAGCCGTAAGGGTAAAAATCGGATGCAGGTGAAGATGTAGGCACTCTCTGCTGCGCTAGCTGAAGATACGGTAGATTTAGGGATGTAACGGGATCCACATTCACAAGTGCGGAACTTTCGCATGAAATCCTACCTCCGCTTCCAAATCCACAATTTTAATGCGGATGTATAACGGATGTTTATTATATTGGAATATATATTATTCTTATCTCTTTATACGCGATTCTGCCTATCGTCGCTTAGCTAACAACAACGTGGTTCTTTTTTTCTTGCGATATTGCAAATAAAAGTAACAACAAGCTGAACGGTGTTATTAACTAAGTGACGACTTTACGAGTTCGAACTTGCATGAACAGTAAAGCGGACGGTCCAACTTACAGGACAGCCGTGAGGAACTACCGTAGGATGCGCTCACCCATTCACGCTACTAGAAGGGGTTTAACATAACGTTCCAAGCAAACCTATCCGCTTGTACTTTCTCGCAGCACATCAATGTCCTTATCACACACTTAAAGGATGTTTCCTCCAATCACGATCTCCGAGATGGGAGGAGGCCGTTATCGGCCTCCTACCTATCATCCGGGGGGACCGGGATCAAACCCGGTTCGGCCATCCTGTCTGAGGTTTTCCGTGGTTTTCCCCAGTCACTCTAGGCGAATGCTGGGATGGTTCCCTACAAGGCCACGGCCGACCTTCCATCCACCTCCCCGTAGTGTAGTAGGTTGAAAAGGATCTTTGTGATCCTCCAGCAGCACGCCTCCCAGCTGAAAGCTGGGAGGAATAAAATAGTAAAAAAAACACAAAATCACGATCCAACGCCATAGCTTGTTGTAGGGCAGGGACCCGCGTTGGTTGGCTGGGAATCTAGTGGGACGCAACACGCCCTGCATGTAGTCCTGCAACCAGTTTCATGGACAACAAGAGTCGGAAAATCGGATCAGCGTAGGTCCTACCAGTTGTACTGTGAATGGCCGCTAGAGCGGTGGAAAGGCGGGTGGCGGGCACGGTGGCGTGGCCTTGTGCTCGACGCTTAAATTAGTCGAACCGCGAACTCCGCAAAGTTCATACGAGAAAGATTGTTTTTTAGACGCGTGCGTACTTATGTAAAAAAAAATTAATTCACTTGTGAGATCGTGCCACGCTTTTGTCGTCGAAAGATGAGCCAATCTATATCTATAAAACGAAAACCGGATATATTGGTCGTATAAGAACTCGGAAACTACGGGGCAGATTTCGATGGGGTTTTCGCCGTTTTAAAGCTTAGAATCTCAATTCAGTTGTTTGGCATGTCTCATGTTTCAACGTTAAATAACGCAGGAGCATTTAATGAGATTCTGAACGTATGATGACAAATCACAAAGATGGAAGGATTAGATGTTGCATACTTCGCACTAAACACCATAGCCTTTAATGGAAGCAATAAGACAACTTTACAATAGTAACTATTTTACACACTAAACAAAACTCGAAGTATTCTTTCCTTTAATTCGGGATATTCAATTTTGAAACGCAATAAACAGCCGTAAAAACAACAGAGATTTTCTATAAGCACGATCTCTGGTCAATATCTCGGGCCTTCAGCATTAGTCTTCTGTTTACGATAAAATTATTCCGGATTCACTTTTTGATATTTGCATAAAAGGCTGAATCTGCGAAGTATCTGGCGTTTCGAGGGAAAAGTATACCCATTCACTTCGCAATTGAATCAAATTTGAGTTTCTAACATAATCTAGCATTGTAAGAACGGAGACTTTCCCGGCGTATGCTTGAAATGAAGTCTTCACGGGTGTACCACCGGATAGTGTTTTGAAAACACGATATTTCGACGACTAGCTCCGTCGTCTTCATCAGGTGTCGAGACATCTGCACAGGTCGGCTGACCGTCGGATACTCGATGAAGACGACAGAGCTAGTCGTCGAAATATCGTGTTTTCAAAACACTAGCCGGCGGTACACCCGTGAAGACTTCATTTAATCTAGCATTGTTCAGTAATGTAGTAATGCAATTTCTTAACCAAATTAACGAAGCTTAATATACACGAATCTTTTCAGACGAATGAAAATAGTGTACGCGCAAATAAACTTCAACCCACCCGTTAGGGGGCGGGTGAATCTAGTTTTTTTTTTAATTCCGAAAAATTTGGCGCGAATTTTATGAAACTTTGTACAAATGCGGGAATAAAGATAGGGTACGATAGTAGTCGTCACGAAAATAGACCTGCGAAGGTCAATGCGTCTCCATACAATGTTGCAAATTCTCAGAAAACCCAACTTTCAGTAATATGTGCTGAAAAATTCTAAAAAATAATACTGAATATGTGGAACAAGGTGATGTGATTTTTAACTCGAAATATTTACATGACTAATTTAAAAAAAATAAAAACTAGTTCCCATGAACTTTACGAATGAAAATACTTTCTTCACTTCAACCAACCGAAAAAGCTAAACCAATGATAAAAAATACCTGAAAAAATTTATGCGGCTTCCCGAAAGTTAACAGATTAGTACAGAATATTTTATATTCATTATATAGAGAAGAATGTTATGAAAAAAAAAATTAAAGTTATACGAATCTCTTGTTTGTCCCTTTTGTGTAATGTAAAAAGTTGTCGCTGACTAACTTCCGTTTTGTTTGTTCACGTGATAACTTCCAGCGAGAAAGTTTGTGAGAAAATATTGAAATTATTTTTAGAAAAAACAACACCATCTTTAAACGAATCCTTCTGGCTTGTTTAATAATTTATCTGCAAGAATTTTGTCGCGCTGCGCTCGCGTCCAACACTGGCCGACAGCTTCCGTCAATTACGACGAGCGAGATACTCGTAGCTACCGTACCTTCTCAAAATATTCAAATTCAGGCTCGTGTAAGAAATATTATCTTAACAGAGAATTACATGACAAAATACACATAAAAATGGTTTCCTGAAAAATCTTTTCATCTTAATAAAAATAAAAGTAACGCAATGTCTGCTTTCAATAAAATTACTAAAGAAATGATTGAAAAACTTACAAACTGGCTTATTTTCAGAGCTGTGAGCCATTATCCTCTCCGTAACGTATTCATCTTCGGATTCATTGGACTGAAGATCACTGTCGCTACTCTCTCCCAGCTGTATCACGAACTGATCCATTTCTGTGCCCCTCGCGCACTGTTTGACGTAATCAGTTTCTTGTAATATTTCCGAATGTCTTACACAATTTGCCCAATCTTCTTGAGTAACGCTGTCTAAAACCTCGTGTGTAAGTCGTTCCACATCGGCAAGTTTGAAGGTCGTGTTCTTCTTAGCGACATCCCGTTTTACTTGTGCCCAGATGAGTTCGATTGGATTATACTGGCAATGGTAGGGTGGCAGGCGAACTATTTTATGTCCCATTTCATTTGCCAATTGATCCAATTCGAATACCTTCTTGGCATTTCGAACTTGTTCTTTACATAAAAGTTCATCCCTAGTTTCATGGGGAAAAAATTCAACACCATTCTTACGTAGCCATTCAATAATATCTCCCTTACGCCAGTTTGAAGATAGTGGTTTGTCTGTTTGAATGGAATGATAACTGGCATTGTCCATGACGATAATGCATCCTTCTTCCAGCGAGCGACACATATCACTAAACCACTTCTTAAAAACCTCACCGTTCATTTCTGTATGGTAATCCGATAGAGACGAACTTTTTCCGCCACGAAACACAAGTTTGGCTCCTGGTATGAAACCTATATGTGCAGAACCAGCATGTACTATAACAAGTCGACTTCCTCGGCCAGTATGAACTTTAAGACCTCCGTTACCTCTCGAATCATGCCAAATATATTTGTTTGTATGGTTTTGGTTAATGTAAGTCTCGTCCAAATAAACAATTGGCCTAATGTCCTTTGTTCGCAATGAGTTCATTGTTCGCAAAAACTTTGCTCTTGAAGCCGCAATATCACTGCGTTCCATTAAAAATTTTCGTCCGTCGTTGAATTTCCTAAATTTAAAACCCAGTCTTTTCAGAAGACGAAGAACGGAGCTTTCTGAGCCTGAATAGCTGATTTTACGGGCGAGATCAGACCGTATTTTCATAGCCATTGGGTATTCTCCTCTGTCGTAGTACTCTAAAACAGTTCTGCGAACTACTTCTTTATTAAAATCATCCAGTTCAGTGCATTTGTGTTCCCGCCTATACTTATTTCTTGGTGATTCAAAAACAGGGCTCAAATCTTCGGTTTCTGCCGAACTTAATATACCGACGATACGTTGTACCGACTTCTTCGAAATACCACAAGCCTCCGCTGTCAATGCTTGTACCTGAGCAAAGTTAATGTTTCTCCTGGCTTCTTCGTTGTGGGAAAGGTTGCTGAAATACTTGAAAACATTTTCCACGACAACTTTACTTTGCTTTCTGATATCTGGACGACCTGCACGAACACCGATATTACTTCTTTTCGGTAACGCACTGCATGTAGAATTCTGTTCTACAACGTCACTCATCATAAAGACAAAATAATAATCTTTAAACTAGCAAAACAAAACCGACCGCAGTGAAATCTACGAACCGACTGGCAGTGGAAGAACATTTGACAACACCGCCGTCTAAACTGAGGGTAAAGGGGGTAGTGCAGGCAGGGGATGGAGGCAAGACTGTGTGACCTTGAGTGGACTAAATTGGTGAAGCGGACTAGAGTAGTGTTGCAAATTGAAAAAAAAATTTTTTTTCAGATTTGTCAAAAAAAAGAAAAAAAACCTAGCACCTGTTTTTTTTTCTAATTTTGTTTTTTTCCCCAGAAAACAATAAATTTGATAAATTATAGTTTTATTTACGGAAGTTACATTTTACATGTGTGTTTTAAATCTTACTATATCATATACTGTCTTACATAATGATTCATAAATGTATCTATATAGATAAAATAATTTTTTATCTATCCTCTTGGCCAGTACCACATTCAGTAGTATCAGTAGTACCAACACTAGTGCGGTTGGAGTCGGAATTTTCTGTTTCTTCTTCTGTCTCCTCTAGATTTATAACTTCAGAAGTAGTTACATTTTCTTTTACTGGTTGTTCTTGTATTGTTCACAAAAGATTTTTAAATTGTGAGTAAAGTACGCACTGTGCATAAAGACTGCGCCGATAGTTCCATATTACGGCCTTTTAAGTTTGAATTTAAATCTATTATCATACAAAATAGGAGCTTTATTTCTTTTCAAACGTTGGTTTATCCCAACGTTTGCAAGGAAATGATTCATAATAACTGACAATTTAATGACTCAGTATGCTGCGAGTTTAACAAGTATACGAATATAAGGAAAGCACAATAAGTAATAAAAAGAGGCAAAAAACCGTAGATAAATTTGAAATTCTTATTTTAAAAGATCCTAGGTCTACAGATAAATTTGTAGGGCCTGGCAGCACTAGTTCAAATAGTGAATATCAATCCAAACGACGGGGATTCCCGCTCGTGCAACCTAGCCTATTCGGGAAATCCCTGTTCGTAAAAGAATACTTCAGTCAATGTTGCCAATATTTTTGTAATTTTTTTTTCTACTGAACCAGAAAAATATAGTGGATTTAAAAATTAAGATAAGTACTTAGTATAAACTCTAAAACAGTCATATTAAACGATAAATACCTTAAAAATATGAAATTTAGTAGTTATGAAAAAAACATGTCCCAGAAAAAAAGACATGTTTTTTTTCACAGTTTTTTTCATGTTTTTTTTTTTCAAGTCAGAAAAAAACCGTTTTTTTACAACACTAGGTGCGGGTAAATCTACGCCAAATATACCGGGCAACGCCGGGAACTCCGTTAGTAAATAAATAAATATGTCAGTAGGCCTATTATATGGATATAGACTTTGCTTAAGAGTAGATGTAGATTTTGGCATAACAAAATAATTATTTTGATTTATAAATTTATTTTTCCTCCTCCGCATTCGCGTAAGATGACTTCCGCCACAAGCCTAGATAGATGTACGATGCGCGACACTCGACGGTGGAGGGATACCTTGGGGTTGTCCTAAGAGGCTGGCGGAGGCGTTCCGCCTTTGTGTGGTGTCGGGGGCTGACGCGCGCCGTGTTACAGCGCCACGCCCCCCACGAGGGGGTGCAGCGCTGCGGGGGTGGCGGGTCCGGCGCAGTCGATAGCCAGCGGCTCGGCTGGGAGGTGCTGCGCGCAGAGCTGGCGGACCGGAGGACCTCGGCCGCGCGTCAGGTAACCACAACACCTGCTCCGCGCTTACCGCTGCCCCGCAGTCTGCCACTCACGCCTCGGAGGGCTGCTGGTTCGAGTCCAGACAGGCCTGCCTTTCTTAATCAATGCTCTATTTATTTTTGTAATGACCACAATGTGTCACCAAGAAATGTGTTGTGTATCGTCCGTAGTATTCCCTCTGCCGGCCCCGCCAGCTTGGTGGCTAGCGCGCTCACTTCGCGTTGCGAGGGTCGCCGGTTCAACTCCTGTCATAGGCCTGACAGCTTTTCACCAAACGTTGCGTTCCTCCTGTATGCCTACATCAACATCCATACTTTGTAATTCACAAATGTAGTGGGTGGCAAAGGGTGCTAAGCACCAATCCTATTTCTGTGTATTCCAATCCCGAATAGCACGAGGGAAAAAAGAATTAATAAAAGCATCAGTACGGCATCTTATTTCTTTAATCTTATCCCTCCGATCATTGCGACCTAAATAGGTTGGCGGAAGAATTATTTCATTCCACTTGTGATTTAAACAAATTCGCATATTCTCCAGTAAATTCAATCGGAAACGACGTCGTCTGTTTGCCAAACAATCCCAGCCCAGCCTATGTATCAATAATTCTGTGACGCTTTCATACGGCTGTAACAAGCAGTCACGAATCGTGCGGATCTCCTCTGTACACTCTGTATTGTGTCCATTAATCCCTTGCGATACGGATCCCAAACTCCACAACAGTAATCCAGATGTGGACGCACTAGACTTTTGTACGCTGTTTCTTTTGTATGAGCATTACAATTCCTCAAAATAGACCTATGAATCATAATCTAGAATTAGCTCTACCTACGACGGAAGTTATGTCCTTACTATAAAATACAATAATACAGAGAAAATGAAGCTATTAATCAGATAATTCAGAACACTCATAGACAGCAGTAATTGTTTCAAACGCATATTGGGAACTCCACTTATTTTTTTTACGAACCTTCTGACCTCAAGCATTTTCGAAATACGACCAGACGTTTGGAAGGTAAATTCCAACGAATTTGTGGCCTTTCTCCTATTACACACGAATTAATACGACGTTGAAACTGCAGCTTGGATTCTCTAAGTTAACAGTGCTTCAAAGTGATTTACTAAAAATTAAAAAATTAATAATTTCTAATTTATATAAACTTAGATCCTGCGAATAAACCCAATTGCAACGTTATTGGTTTCACATCAGTAAATATCGAAATCCTTAAGATATTAGGGGCTGAAATCTGTTGCTAAAATTATTCGCAAGCGTTGGTTTCCCTACTACAGACCGGATATTTTTGGAAATATTTAAGGGTTGAAATATTGGTAATAATTATACCGTCTCACCTGAAAGTTAACTTTGCAGTAGTGTTTTAGCTTTAGATGCACACAAATTAAGAGTTCTTGAAATCATAGTGACACCAATTAAATTGTTTCAATTCTCTAAGCTGATGATGTTTCAAAATGAATTATAAACATAATATGATGATTTAAAATACATAATGATATAGAGTTAGAAACTAGGAAGAGTATGATTTTCAATAAAACTGGTTTCACCGGAGCAAATATGAAAATCCCAGATGTGTTAATGATTGTGTTTTAATGCTAAAATTATTCATATGCATTGGTATCACTGGAATAAACCTGAAAGCATCGAAATTGTTTAAAGTTTGTAATATTGGCAGCAGTTAGGCCTCAACGAGTTGGCGCCAAAACATCTTTCTACGCTCGTAAATTCTGTAAGTGCATATATCGTTCACACATCGTAAATAACTGTAGACAGTTTACATACGCGTCGTAAATACATTACTTACTCAACTGCGGCGGGTGAATACACGTAACTGTAGTAGCTTATTGCCGAACAAGTGTTACCAACATTACAACGATAAAAAAATTCCGAAATTTTCGTTTGTTCATCTGAAACGAATGATGCTGTAAATGATTTTTTTTATCCCTATATCTTAACTACATAAAAAATAAAAAATGTTTCAATGTATTACTTAATAATCTCGTGTAGGTGATACTAGAAAATGAGAGAAAACAAGACATATATTCCCAGTTATTCTCGCTGGTGTTTCTATTTTCAAGAATAATATAATAATGCAGAATTGCAGTAGGGTGTAAACTGAAAAAAATAACAGTTTTGACCTTTTCAAATTTTTCGGTTCTTGGCGTTATTTGTTGGAAAACTTTTATTTTCCTCCACAACTTGCAAGTCATACCCAATCAATTAATATAAGTTAAAAGAAACATGCTCCCTGCAGCGTGATATATAGCTTACATATCAGTTTTTAACCTTTTTTGTCTTTATCTTTAATGACATACAAGGGTCACCTCGGTACAAATGATTAATTTTCGCAGCAATCTACTCAAAGATTTTTGCACTGTATTTCGTAATGTCTCTGCTCACCGTTTTCACAATTTTTCCGTTCAAACCGGTTCAAAATGTTCAGTATTTTCCCTTCTGCCCTTGTCAGAGGTCATTCAGGGTAAATATACAAACTTTGAGGAATAACTTGCTAAATGACCACGGAAAATTTTAACTGAATGCATTTGATGTTTTTTTTTTAAATGCCTCAAAATACGGGTTTGACTTTTTTCCCGCTCTCGGGAGGTTAAATAGAATTTTTTTATTTATTACCGCAACTTCAAGTCTTATCCGATCTATCTTCAAAATATCAAAGTAATGCAGGTAGTACTTTTTCTTTAATACTGAGATGTGAATTCTCGATAGCTTCGTCTAATGTTGTTTTTGGCAGACTTTACTTAGATTCCACAGCGTGTGAGTTACAAACGGTATGGTGAGTGTAGCGAAACACTTTCACATTTTCTTATGAAACATGTTTTATCATAAAACTCTTTCAGTATGAAGTCTATCAACACTTGCCGAATCATGTTGGAATTTACGACAGCTTTCCCTGAATTTACACATTCAATATGGCCTTGACATTATTTTTACATGATATGATAAATGCCAACTTAAGTAGCTAAAAGTGGAGATCACTGTCCATATCGAACAAAAGAAGGGGGTTCCCACGAGAACAAAGCAAGATTTCCAGTCCTCGATTGATTTCCTGTATTATCAGCAACACCGTCTGGGATTTGCTGTCTGGTAGCTCAGTGGTGAAGGCGCTTTCTCCGGTTCTCGTGTTCAAATTCCGGTGGGGCTAGGAACTGATGGTACGAACTACGTCAGGTCGTTTTGTAGTTTAGATTTCACGTTAAATTGTAGCTCGAGCCACCACAGAGGTGAAATGCGTGGCAAATCGAACCTACTTCGCAAGACCAAATGAATATGCTAACTTATCGGCCGCGTCTACATTCCGATATGTGGATCGAATTTTGAAGACGCATATACGAAAGAGACAGCTTGTGAAACTCTTGTACCCTCTCATCTGGCGTACCGTGGCGTATTTTGGGTTGTGTATCGACTGAACTGATTTATAGCGCAGAGAATGCGTAGAAAAAAGCAGTGCAATTTCTGTCACAGGCTTTACGAGACTTTTACACACTCGATATGGGGGTTAGCATGGAGAAGTCTGCAGACGAGGCACTTTCCATTTGAATTTATTGACCAACTGGCGTCCATCTACTTCCATTTACGACTGAAATAAAAATGCCACCGACGTATTTGCCTTCCAGTGGTAGAGTAGGCCATAGAAATAAAATTCAGGGCATCAGATTATTTATTTATTTTTTACTTAGCCTTTTCCACTCGTTGACGACGAGGTTATTGTAGTTGGGAAGGAGATATGTGCGAGGAAACAAGGAACTGAAGGAAACGCACCGGCAAAAGCGTGGAGTGATGTATGGTAGGGCCGAGGATCGAACCCACAATTGACTGCGTGCCAGGTCCGAGACTGGATTGTGAGTAGGAGGAAATCCTTTGCTTCAAAGTTCTCTTGGTCGTCTCCAAT
>JARYHS010012283.1:0-19741 GCA_031002005.1 Vandiemenella viatica
CATTCTGAATGTTTGTCAGCTTCCCCCACGCATCAAAGACACACTCACTTCCTCCTCCATCTGTCTTCTGTGCCCAGACCTCTTTCCCCCGACTCCATCCTAGTGACAATGGAAGTGTACCAGCATGCCCCCGCCCCCCCCAACAGCCTTCCCACCAGATCCTTTCTCCCCAACCTAGTCTACCTGATACTTAACAAATTTTTCTCCTTTGATGGCAAAATGTACCATCAGATTCCTGGCACTGCTGAGGTCACCCATGGCCCCCCTCTTATACAAAACATGTCCTAGGCCCCCTAAAAAAAACATTCCTGGATGAGACCCACCAGAAAACCCTCTTGTGGCTCAGATTCAGAGATGACATCTTCATGATCTGGACACATAGGGAAAACTACTTTCTCAATTTCCTTAGCAGTCTCAATAGCTTCAAAACTATGAAATTCACATGGACCTATTCTTGAACACATGCCTCTTTCCTGGATGTGGATTTATTCCTCTCTTATGGCCATCTCAGCTCACCCGTCCACACCAAACCCACCAACCTGTAACAATACCTTCAGTATGACAACTGTCATCCTTATTTCATCAAACGCTCACTCCCCTACAGCCTTGGCATTCATGGCAGGCGCATATGTTCTAACTGGCAGCCCTTCATGCTATACTCCAATAACATATCTCTAGCTCTGATATCTCATTATTACACACCAAATTTAGTTCATAAACAACTTTCATGTGCCACATCACATCCTGCTCAACCTATCAACCAACAAAAACCAACCACAGTCAAGTTCTGGTCACCGAGTACTTTCCAGACCTGGAATCAATTAACTGAGTCCTTCAACAAGGTTACAATATCCTTAGAACCCACCCTAAAATGAGAACCCTCCTCCAAAAAACCCTCCCTCACCAGCTTCAGCATAACTCCGGACCTCAGCCAACTCCTAGTACATATACATAGGCCTCTCTGGCTTACAAGAAAGCTCGAAGGCTCCTTTGTGTATAACAGATCCTGCTGCAAACTGTGCAATATGCACGAAGTCTCCACTACTTTCACCAACCCAATAAGTGGAAAAGACTTCACCATTATAGGACTCGCCACATGTGAATCCTCCCATCTAATATACCAACTAACCTGCAACCACTGCCCAGCCTCATACATAGGTCTTACCACGAATCTACTGGCCATCAGAATGAACGGATATACCATAGACAAATTGTATTCACCCAGAACCCTCACTGCAGCATCTCCGAAATCAGATGGTGGCAATTGGCATACCAGTATAAACTGGGAACCCAAGAACTCCTGGGTCTTCATTTAAGATAACACCAAGTAATCATTTTCTGCCAACTCTTCTACGTGTCCGTGACTTGTTGCCATGACATGTTTACAATTCTTGGGTCACCCATCAAAGACCCAACCATAATTCCCGCCATGTTGCCCCCCCCCCCCCCACAAGCTGCCAACCATGGTCAGTGACTCCAGTTGGCTGCTGGCCTCCATGAGGCAGCCACTTCACTCTTTTGTTGAAGAAGAGTTAAGATCTGGAAAATTTGTAACTCTATACCTGTCGGTATTTTTCCATGTTTGAACACTGCAGCAACCTTCGTCTCTGATAAATGGTGGTTCTTGTCCTATTCAGATACATACATAACAAAAACTGATAGTGAAAGTAGACTAAACAGACACGTTAGATGAAGGCAGTAGGACTTCGGGGGAAAAAAAATATGAACACAATTTTACAATATTTCAGTTTAAACCTTATTCAGAAAGAGACTAGCTGCTGAGCAAGAGTGCTGTGCACACAACTAAGCTTAATATTTTAAAATGGAATATTGTAAATTATGTTTGTATTTTTTACGAGAGTTTTTCATGGCCCTAAGTTTTTTGTACTTAGTTACAAGTTTCTATACTATCATTCCTTGATCCTCTTGCATGCCTATATTTATCAGTTCTAACACATTTCCATTCTCAACATACTGGCAACAAACATGGTCTGCAATGAACGATGAGGCAGAAACAAAATGGGCAGTAATATGCTTCACAACTCTAATGACATAAGTGATCACTACTTGCCAAGACAATTATTTTTATTTTCTCTCTCCAGCTTAAAGCATGTAAACCAACAAGTAGTTTGGCATTTATTTAGTTAGTTACGGAATGGCTTGTTTCAAGCACTGTCTTTTTTTCTGATAGATAGTACTGAATTTCCAACCACAATTAAAAATTCAAGATATCTACATCATAATTAATGATATATGTTGAAAAGCTGAATCTGCTTTAATTGACATTAAGTGTTGTAAGGAATTTTTGATTACTTACAGTTAAAGTTCCCAGAAGCCACAAGGTTGGTTCCGGGCCAACAGAAAATATGAGCCGTAAAATGGTTGATGCAACAAGTGTTCTAACACCAGATTCACGAGGAACAGTTATGACAATTGCAGCAGAAACCAGCATTACTGCCCATATAAGACCTGATAAATGTTGTCCCAACTCTGGGGGGAGAAAAAAACAGTCACAAGTGATAAATGTCAATGAAAGTTACACAAATTTAATGTTATTATCTTATTAATAAGAAATTGGAATGGTAATGTTTGATCTCTCATAATTAATATCAAAACATTCTTATAGGAGGAGCTGTAAAACAAGAGTAACCCAGAGAAGAGACAAGGAAATGTGCAATAACAGAAGGCTGAATAAGCATGTTCCATATACCTTTATATATTACTGAGAATTATGTTGTTGTTGAAAGCATTACCACTGTGTCATATGTCAAAAACATGCTCGTTATCTGTAATTAATAATGAGCAGTTAGGGGAAAAAATGCATAATCAACCAAAGATGTAAAACATATACAGGGTGTCTCAAAAATACTTTTGCAAACTTTGGATGCAGGTTACACACACACACAGAGAGAGAGAGAGAGAGAGAGAGAGAGAGAGACAGACACATGAAAAATGTCCAGATAAATATACCATATGTGCGAAGATCCTTCGTTTTTGAATTATTGATGAAAGATTATAATGCCACAGTATCCATTTGGACTGTCACATCCTTTGAAATATTCTGGGACAGTGGCCAATGATTTTGTAGGCATACATGACACACTGATGCAATGTCTCTGCATTTGGAATGTCTGTTGCATACACCAATTGCTTTATGTGGTCCCACAGATAAAAATCCAAAGGAATGAGATCAGGGGAACGTGCAGGACATGGAACTGGTCATCCACTATCTGTCATCGTAGATATGAGCTAGTACACGTCATGCACTGTGACTAAAATATACAGGGGCCACAGTATGAATAAACCAGATATTTTCTTATATGTGCAAGGGCACATCTTGTAGTAAGCCTGGAAGAGTGTTACAAGTGATGTCCTTGTAGATTATGCCTTTAAGGCATGCTGGGAGAATATATAGACTTAACAGACAGTAACCTACAATTCTCCATGGCAACACATTGTCATTGAATGCATAAGCAGACTGGCTTGTATTGATAAAGTCACTCAATTACTTAATAAAATTACTAGTTACAAAGTTTGCCTGTGGGGGCGAGGTACAGTGGGGACCTACTGTGCCCCGGGACTGTTATGGTGGCTGTGAAGGCTCTATGGGAACCCCGAAAAATGGTGGCCAACGGTGCTCTGGTGAAGCTACGACAGGCCTAGCAAGCCAGTAGAGGATAGAGCTTGCTTGCAAAACAAAAACAAGCCTCTGAAAGGAGGGAGCAATGGACAGAAGACACAGCTATGGAAATGGTTTAAGATTTGGATCATTGAATATACGGACATTAGCTGGGAAAGTGGAGGAAATTGTGGACATGATGGACAGAAGGAAGTTGGATATTTTGGGACTGGGCGAGACAAAGTGGAAAGGGTAGGAGGGAACTGAGAAATGGTTTCCAACTGTACTGGAATGGAAATGAGGAAGGGAGAAGAAATGGAGTAGCAGTAGTTGTGAGAGAAGGGCTGAAAGAGGAAGTGGAAGAGATTAGTGGCACAATCATGAAGGTTAAGACAGCGGTCAAAGGAAGAAGCCTGGATGAACTGCAAGTATACACCCCACAAGTAGGCTGTCCAATCCAAGAGGTGGAGGAGTTCCAACAGGAGTTGCAGAGACAGTTGAATGAGCAAAATATTATAATTACAGGAGACCTGAATGCTCATGTAAGCACAGAAAGGCAGGGGTATGAGGAAGTAATAGGGACAGAAGGATGGGGTGCCAGAAATGAAGAAGGGGAAAGGCTACTGGATTTCAGCAAACAAAATGGATTGCAAATAGGAAATTCCTGGTACAAAAGGCAAGAGAGTCACAAGGTAACTTAGTATAGTAGCGATTAGGAAGTCAGTTGAGGACTACTTTATATTTAATGGTGAATTGAAGATGAGTGTGGCAGATGTGATGGTAGTACCATCAGAGGAATTAGATAGTGGCTGCCGGCTATTGGTAGTGGAGATAAGGATTGCGGCAGATAGGAGAAAATCAGGAAGACAGGATAGGAGATTAAAGTTATGGAAACTTAAAGAGAAGAGTAATGAAGAGGAATACTAGAGAATAGTAAGAAGTAAGATACCCACAGTGGAAATGGGGACAGTGGAAGAGGAGCGGGAATATTTTAAAACGGCGTTAGTTCTAGCAGCTGAAACAGTGTGTGGAAGTACTGGTAACACAAGAAGGTGGAAAGAAACAGCTTGGTGGAATGATTAAAACAAGCAGTGAAACTCAAGAACAAGGCCTTTAGGGAATGGTTCAAGCAGAGGACACAGGAGACAACAGATTAATATGTCAAGAAAAAGAAGGAGGCCAAAAAATAGTAACAAAGGAAAGGAGGAAGTTGCTGGAGAAGTGGACTAACATAAGAAGATAGCAAAGGAAATAAGAAAGTGCTATACGGAATGGTAAAAAGGAAGGAGTGGATAGAAAATGTCAACATGCTGGATAAAGATGGAAAGGAAATAAACAGCTCAGAAAGAATAAAAAGGATGTGCAAGGAGCATTTTGAAATTTTATTGAACCCAGATTGGTCACAGCATGTTACAGTTCTTCAGGAGAAGCAGAAAAATAACAGTCATGTAGGAGAGGAAGTGAAGGATTAACTTTGGAAGAAGTGGAAACAGCTCTGGGTAAGATGAAGGGTGGAAAGGCACCAGGCATCAATGAAGTGAGTGTGGAAATGATAAGGGCAGCAGGAGTAGTAGGAAAGCAGTGGCTATACCGTGTGATAAGAATGTTATGGAACCAGGGCACAACTCCTGAAGACTACAAAAAAGGAATAATTATATCTATATTCAAAAAAGGGAGCAGGAAGGAGTTAAAGGGATTATGCTGATGTGACACTGTGCCAAAATGTATGAGAAGATCATTGAAAAAAGAATACATGACAGGGTGGAAAAAGGGCTAAGAGATGAGCAGTATGGCTTCAGATCAGGGAGATCGACGGCAGACCTGATATTTGCTATGAGACAGCTGCAGGAAAAACATTATGTGTATGGAAAGGACCTACTGTTGGTATTTCTCGATATTGAGAAAGCATATGATTGTGTACACAGGAGTAAGGAATGGAAGGCCTTGGAGAACAGAGTAGTTCCCAAAGACACCAGCAGGAGAGTGACAGTACTGTACCAAGGAAGTATGAGCTATGTGAAAATAGGAGAAGGAAGAACAGATTGGCTGAAACAAAGGAAAGGACTAAAACAAGGAAGTGCCCTCTCACCACTACTCTTTATTGTAATCATGGATGATATAATGAAGAAGGTGGCAGTGAGGATGGGAGAGGAAAACATTAAGGTGATGGCTTTTGCGGGCGATCTGACGATCTGGGGAGGTGATGAAGGGGAAGTGAAGCAGCAGTTGGATGTATGGACAGTGTGGAGGAATATGGCCTCACATTTAATGCAAACAAATGCGAGTACATGATAACAACCAGAAAGAAGAATACGGTAACACAGAGATTTGTGATGGCAGGTGAACAACTAAAGAAGCTAAGCAGGTTCAAGTACTTGAGGGATGAATTAGAGGAATGTGGAGGAAATGATGGCGGGATAAATGAAAGAGGAAGACAAGCAGAGGCGTTTCTAAGGAGCATTAGAAGCCTGATATGGAATAAAGATGTGTCACAGAGAAGCATGAGAGTAATTTATCACACATACTATGTGCCTATCTTGACATATGCTGCTGAAATGGACAATGAAGAAGCGGGACATCAGCAGCGAAACGAAGTTTTTAAGAGGTAGAATGGGAGTTACTAAAATGGACAGGTTAAAGAATGAAGTGATTAGATGCGCCTTAAAAGAGGAACCCCTACAGGAAAGGGGAGAGATGACCAGACTGAGATGCTATGGATATGTAAAGAGAATGGAGATTCAGAGAGTCCAGAAAAATCACAAAATTAAGATGCATGGTGGAAGACCAAGAGATGGATGGCTGAAAGGAGTGGAGGAGTGTGTACGGAAAAGAGGAGAGGACTGTAACAAGGTGGTGTGAAGAAAGAAGGAAACTGAGAGGCCTGTGCATGAAGCAGACCCAGCCAGTGGCTGGAAACTGTTTAGGATGATGATGACTAGTTACAAACTTACATTGTTGAACAGTACCTCAAAACACGTTGACTGCACTTTCATCAATAACTTAGAAACAAGGGATCTTTGGACATACATTTATATAGAATATTTTCACTATTTTGGTGTGAGCAATCAACAAACACAGTATTTTTGAGACACCATATATATACTAAAACAAAAAGATGCTAAATAGCAGATTTGGATAAAAATTAGGTTAGAAGAAGAAACTATAGTTGACAGGTGTCAACACACAAGTTGATACAGACACATGTAAAATGCTGGTGTGTAAGATTCTTCAGCATAAGAACATAGTGCGCACAGGGGGAGGGGGGGGGAGTGCAAGGCCAGCTGTTTACACACCCTGTTCTTCTACCAAGGAAGGGTAACCCAATAATTAAAGTGTTTATGGATGTCTACATAAATTCATAAGTTGACTCCGTCCTAGTGTCAACTATGGTAAATGGTGGCTCATTTCTCTATCTTAATTTAACCTAAAAATCATATTACAGTTTACAAGATGGACCAGTGGTGACATATCATGTAAACTTCATCATCAGCATAAGTTGCGATAAATGTTTTACCTATGTGGATGCCAATTCTTTCTTGCCCATCACAAATTACCTTTCATTCCACAAACAGTACATTAAATGAGCAGTTATCATGCTTCAAGTTGATGGCACACTACTAAATGAATGAACTGGCTACAGATGTGGAAAGCATATTCCCATGTTAGATGGAAAACCTGAAATCACTATTCAGATCCAATCAATGCATCTTATTCTGCATCAAACTAATTACTTCTTACAGCATACCCCTCACCTCTATCTTCACACCACATATACATTACACAAACGTTACAAAACCACTTTCAAAGAGTAACTAAGGCCTGGATTCTTAGGTTCGAACCTATTTTGTTCCTACCCCAATATTCTCGAAATTTTAATTTCTTTGTCGTCTTTTGTAAAAACTAATAAGATTCATAAATGTAATAGGACCTAAAAGAATCTATTTTCTACGTTGTGACCTAAAATGACCAAATTTGGTTTTCAGAACCTAAAAGGACCTAATTTGACGTACTGATCCAGTCCGACTGTAATTTTGATACTGAAGTAAAACAAATGACTGACCGGATTAGCTCAGTGGTACGGGCCATGGGCTGGTAATCTGGACTTGGGAGATGCCGTGGGTTCTAACCCCACCATCGGCTGTTCTGAAATGGATTTCTGTAGCTTTCCTTTCCACCTCCAGGCAAATGCTGGAACAGTACATTATTGATATGCCACGGCAGCTTCCTTTCCCCCTTCTTTCTCAAAAATGACATTCTTCTTCTACGTCGAAATCTCATTTTCTTCTACACTGATTCAAGTTAATATCACCTGGGTAATCCGGCCAGTCTCGCCATTCCCAGATGGATCTATGACATGTCATGTTAATAGTTTTAAATAAATGATTTAAAGTCCACAATAAAGACACAATATATTGAACACAATAGTGGCTTACATTGCATGTTTTAATGTGATATAGGAAGTTTTAAAGGAGTGCTTGACATTATATTATAAATGTCACAATTTGTTTTTAACGCAATGGCAGTATACAGGGTGTCCTGGAATGAAAGGATAATCCTGCAATCGCCGATAAGTCACATCATGTCCTACTATATGACAAAATTTTATTTTAGTAAAAGTCTCACCATTTTCAAGATATTGATTTTTTTAAATTTTTTACCGAAACGTGTGACTTTGTTCAGTTTATTTCATGCCATTTCTACAAATTAAGACTTTTTGAGCCCTGTTTTTTTTTTTTTTTTTTTTTTTTTTTTAAATTTACCAAAGGATGTTTAAGTCATCATTTTTTTCCTTAAAACATTAAAAAAAAAACTTTAAAAAATCTTATGTAATAGGTGCAAACAAATTTATTCAAATGTCTGACGTTGGACAGCCTGTGGTGTAAAAAAAATGTTCTGCTTGCCGAATAAAAAGATAATGTATCAAAAGAATTAGGGGGTGCATAAGAGCAAATGGTGGCCATTTTGAACAATTTTTGTAATTAACAAAATAAAAAATATTACTTGCATTTATTCTGTCTTATATTTGTATGCACACCATAGCAAAAACTTTGTTTAAAATCATTATCATTTTTTTACTACATGTTTAAAATGCACAATAGTCTCTTTAGCAGATTGAACTACCATAAAACAATCATTTTAAAAGAAGTATAAAATAATTATACCATTTAAGATTTTTTATAATGTTTTTTTAACGTTGTTTTAGATCTTTGAGTAAATTTAAAAAAAAATGGTTCAAAAAGTCTTAATTTTTAGAAATGGCATGGAGTAAACTAAATAATGTCATGTTTCGAAAAAATGTTTAAAAAATCAATATCTCGAAAATGGTGAGACTTTTACTAAAATAAAATTGTGTGATAGAAGGAAATTATGTGACCTAACTGCAGTTGCAGGTTTATCCTTTAATTCCTGGACACCACAGATATGTTGGGTGTTTTAAACTTTATTTCCTATATTAGAATTATAAAGACCTAAAATGTGAATGGAATAAACCTAAATTTAGTTTTTTAGACTCTAAAAATCTAGGTTTTTGTAATAACTCACTAAATACCTACAATGACCCCAGTGTTTGTTTCTACACAAGAGATAATGCCAGATGACATGCAACACGAATCAGATCTCCAAGAACTACTCAAAGCTCTTGAAGAAAAACAATATTAGCATGTAACACTCAACATATACCACATCAAACCTACGGCATTGTTAAATACTCCACCAGCTACATTAGACACACTACTAATCAGCTTTTAATACATACAAATACACAATCTGCAACATGAACCAAGAACATCATTATTTCAAATAACATGACATCAGTGGCTGTGTTGTAGAAAACACCAGTCAGCCACCACCATTCAGATAATTTCACAACCTTACATGACCCCACCATTATCTTTCTTGTCATAAGACACATGGTGGTATGTGTTTTGATTTTATTGTACACATTTAAGAACATTAAGAGTGAAGGAGTTCTCTTTTAAGCTGAGGAATGCTCAGAGTCACACATAAAGGCAAAACTTGTTACTTCTGCACCAGTCTGTGAAAGCTCAAGGCTAAAGGCAGCAGTTTTGAGTGAGGATGATGGTACCTTCCATTAACTAATACAGGGTACAATAATCAACAGTAGTTGTTTCACACAGACTTTACGTGGTTTTTCTCACCAATCCCATGTGGCCAGCCCACTCATGTGAAGCTGCAGGTAGCTCAGTTTGAATGATGGTAACAGGGAGTGGATTTTGAAGCACAAAGAAAAAATCATTGAAACTTTTTTTTTTTACTTATGGCTTTACACCTCATCAATGTCAAGGTCATTAGAGACAGAAAAGGACTAGGGGAAAGAAATGGAAAGGAATTCTGCCATGGCCTATTGAAAAAATAAAACATCCTTGCATTTGCCTGGAATGTTTTGGGGAACCATGGAAAATACATATATGGATGGCCAGATGGGGATTTGAACCCATGTACTTTCGAATACGAGGCCAGTCAGTTACCACTCACCCAACACACTCAGTGAAATCATTGTTAAACTTCTCAGAATGTAGTAAGTAGCTATCATCCCTTATGCCCTCCTCTGTGTGTTAAAGTAAAGGACTTCTTACAATTTAATATTATATTTCAGTTCATGCTCGTCTCTTTTTTATAACACAAAACACTACAACTTATCATTGTGAGCTTTGTAATCGCTCCTTTTCTTGCAAAGCAAGTATAGAATAAATTCAATTTTACTTCATACATTTCACTTATCTCTGATGTCATACAACTTATGTCTTATACATTCCTACAACTGTGAAACAACAGTAAGCATTCTGAAGTAACTTTTTAGGATACAACAAAACCTAAAATTAATAGTCATAAACCTTGATTTGTTCACCAATCATGAAATACTTACTTGGCATTGTTTCGACAAATGGGTAGAAAAAAGCTACAATTAGATTTATGAGAACAGCACAGTTGAATAGAATATTGCTCCAAAGTGACATATGACTGCTAACCCAGAAGAGTACAGGCTGACCTGAAAAAGAAGAAGCAAAACCTTTGTTAAAAAAAGTCTACACTGAGAAGATATATTTATAGAAGTATTTCTGAACAACATGAGTAATCATGATTTCATAAAAATGATGCTTCTATGTAATATTGCTTACCTCTCAACTTTTTCTGCCATCTCATTTCATAAAACATGTCTTCAGTTCGTTCAAAAAAATCTGAAACTTTCGACCCTTGATCATCTCTTTCAGCTGTGTTTAAAATTCTGACTTTTGTGTCAGTAGTAATGTATTCACAAATTTCTGGGATAGGAAAAACTATTTGCTCCAAAGTTCTATCCTGCCGCACTATCTGCCAGTGAACAAAAGAAAGAGATAATCCAATATTCCACCATGAAGCAAAATTAAATGATTAGATTTCAGACAAATTATGCAACACATTAACAGTAAAAATTAGGACAGAAAAAAAAAACCACGTGAATACAAAAATTCACACAGATACAAGGGAAATGAGCAAAATTCACTATTTCCCTTTGTAGTGATAGTTTACTACAGCATAAAAGTATGCACCAATGGGATGACAGAAGACCGAAAGAAAGGAAGAGGAAAAAAAAGAAAGTTAGAAACTAGACTAACAGTTACAAGAAGATCACAAGAAAAATATTAACACTAAAGATAAAGATTAAAGCTTGGTATCAAATTGGTGATGATTAGGGATTGTAATCCAGCAAAGCAGGATCCCGCATCATTACACAGTCTGGCGGATCCCGCACAAAATTAAGCAGATCAGCAATCCGCAAAATGCAGCGAAAACGTGTGTCACTCTGTGTGACTCGCTGCCCCATTCGGTCACTATCAGATGTACTGCACTGTTTGCCTGAACCCTTGCAGTTTTCATTTGACTAGTATGAACAAACATTTGTTTTTGACAATCTTTGTCATTCGTCATCTACTTTTACGTATTCATTATAACTTAAGTTTGTTTTGAGTACACATTTCTTGAATTTGAGTTATGTTGCGCATTTAGTACGATTTTCTTACTATATAATAAGTATTTTTTGTGTCACACACATCATCTGTATCTGCAGATGAAGTAATTGTGCCAACTTCCTGTATTTGCGACTGAAACTTTGATTATTCGTTGATATGAAACTAATGTTATTGTAATTTTAACGCTTGCATATCTATTTATTTAGCAGTTATCAAAAGGCAATTGTATATCCTTTGTCCTATTGTCGTCTCGACCGCTGCCTCAATGCATTTGAATGCATGTTCTTTGACGAAAGCTGCCTGCTTACATGTGCCACTCTGGATTTCAATTAATCTCTCATGCGACGATTTGGTCAATCGCCACAATACCTTATACTTGAATGAAGAGCATGTGTTCTTTCAACTCCTTATTATTATTTTGATTAAAGGCAACAAAAGTTATAATTAAGTATTCACGGGTGTATCGCCGAATTGTAATGTAAAAACCCCATGCTTCCGCCATCTTCTCATGTGTGAAATTTTGTGTTTTTACAACACAATCCAGCAATACACCCGTCAGGACTTCATTGCAATTATACGCTGTAAAAGTCTCCTTAGTTACATAAAAAAATTAATCCCACTCTAAAAAAAAAGTCATTACGCCACTTAAAGTAAAACTGAAATACTTGGTAGTTTATGTCTTGGTGAGTAGTTCTTTTAATAAAAATGAATCGACAATTAAGATCAATCTGAAATCAGCAGACCTAATAAGGAATCCCACAAAAACAATTCTTGTAAAAATAGAGCAAGTATTGTGTTTGTGAAGTGACAAAAAGTTAAGAGATCTTGCTCTGAGACAAGTCTACATTTTACAGAATATATTCACTTCACTTTGTGAAATATAATGCTTTCTCTTAGTGTTATAGATCATTTATTTAGAATAAATTTTTTTAAAAACTCTAATGACTTGGTCATTATGCATACCAAGTTTTCAAACTGATATGATTTATTGTAGGGTACATAATACGACCTAAGACTGAATATTTTGCATTTTTTATTATTTACTAGCTCATACCCGCGACTTCGTACGTGTGGAATAAGAATTTTTTTTGCCAGAATTAAATATAGAAAGTTGTTGGTAACGAAGGATTGGTCCCAAACAATATCGAGTCGGAATAATATGACAGGAAAGCTATAACTATATCATTGTACCGTCGAACCTCTCTCTTGTAGAGAATCGATTTCCAACATATTTCTGTCACCATTCGATAAGGTCTAAAAATTTCATGACTACAACTGTTAATCATACTGAAAAAAATATCCTGTGCCCTTCATACAGATATCCTTATAAAATTCCATCACAACGATGTAGCCATTTAGTCGTCAAAACGTAACAAAAAGACAGAGACTTACTTCCGTATTTATAATAATATTACTGTGGTTCACACTCACACACAGACAGCGAACAACACTTGAGGGATCATTATAACGTAAAAAAGTGTACACCTACAACATTGCAAGACTACCTACGATTTGCCTCGCATTGCACCCCTAACTTTCTAATATCTACAGTTTAACATTCAATCCAAATAACCTACGGCCCAGGCCTGACTCTTACGATGAAAAACAATTTTTAAAAATCTTAGCCTCCATGGAGATTTGAACTGGAGACCACGACGTTCGTAAGCAAGCGCTTTAACCACTCAGCTGCCAGTCCACTACACGGAAACACGGTACGGAGACGTCCATATCCATCGTGTCTGTCTATCACCGTATTTTGAAGTTATGAGACAACATGTGTTATTTATACAAGTAATATTTCAACCAAATGTAGACAGTATTTTTCTCCTTGTTTCAAAGGATAAGTGTGCAAAGTTTCATCGAGATCGGATGAAAACTGTGGATTTGTATGAAGAAGAACAAACAAACAAACATACATTCATCTTTATATATAAAGATTTAAAAATTGGTTTAGATTTTTGAAAAATATAAAATTCGAAATATTCTTAAGAGAGAGTAAAAAAATTTAATTCAATTTTGCCAATTAAAATATTGTTAACTGTTAATTTTTATCATTTGACATTCAAATCAATTTATTAATTTAATTAACAGATGTTTATTATTTAAAGTGATAACACTTTAAATAACCATGTTTTAAAATATGCGTTGAAAAACTGTTAGCGCCAATCCCACGGGATTGTGCGCAAATCCCACAAAAATCTTGTGGAATTGAAAACACTGCAGGACTGAAATCATTAGTGATGATGTCTGCACAAAGAACTCTAAATAAAATGACAAAACACATAACTGTTTAAAACCATTTTCCTGTGTCCATTAAATTTGTTGAAAGCTGACCTGCTGATATTGAAATAATAACTGAAAAATTGTTATGTGTGAGATTATTGATGAGCTGGGATGCACTACAGATTACATGGGGAAATTTCCCAATAGGAAAGATTGGAGTAAATGTAGTTACTGCAGGATTTATAAATTGGTCACCTGCAAGGAAAGTCTTGAAACATACAAAGGATAGGGTAAATGACTCATCACTAGACCTCGGATTTTAGGCAAAAACTTAATTTGTTCCCGATTAATTTTTTTTTTTTTTTTTTTTTTTTTTTTTTTTTTTTTTGTAACAGTTTAACGTCCCTTTTTAACAACGTGGTCTTTAGAGACGGGAAAGGATGGGGGCAAGGAATGGGAAGGAATTCGGCCATGGCCTTTTTTTTGAAGGAAGCATCCCAGCATTCACCTAGAGTGATTTGAGGAAACCATGGAAAACCCAAATCTGGATGCCCGGACGGGGATTCGAACCGCCGTCCTCCCGAATGCGAGGCCAGAACGCTATCCGTTACACCACCACGCTCGGTCCCGATTAAAATACATGCAAATAACATCATATATACACGATTTATGGACATTTATGCCCATTGTCTGTGATTTTATAGCACCTAAAAAATGCCTAAAATGTTTTTAGGACCTATTTCTTCCTATTTTACATATTTTTTTTACCGAATATCAACAAAAAGCGTTTTAACTCGGAAAAGCACAAATATTTTGGTAAATATTAATTTCCAACAGTTGAAGTGTACATATATGCGGTCATTGTTACTCAGTCTCTATTTGCTATTAGTTGCACAGAGGTTACAGTGAGCCGTGTACTCATAAAGCACCAGTATGACCAAAGTACCAATCTCTAAATTGTCTTTAATTAGGAAGTGGATTAACTAGTTTCCTAGTTTCTCAATGAATGCAAACATTATGTATTGTGACGTGTGCAACAAACGTGAGTAAACAGTAACCATGTGTTGAACAGTTTTCACTATTATACTAAGAATACTTTAATACTGTAATTGTCGTACAAGTAGGTTTATTAAGTTTTTGATGAAAAGTATAAGAGGCAGTCTTCCACAGTATCGCAAAACTGAACTTCACTTCTGAGCACTGGACAGAAATTTAAACAGGAAAGCATGCCCGGGATTTCCCTAACGTCTGGTAGCCTTTTTATTGTGCCTATGTGTGGCAACTAGTTTGAAACTTCTAAAAGGTAAAGGTCATGTGGTTTTACGGTTCCTGCTACTTCCACCAGAATTCACAGAGGTAGAGCTCCTCACCCCAGTTACAACCATTGGCACTAGAAGGATGAGACCTTCCCACAGAGTTCCTTCAATGGTACTCATTGGATAGCAGGCTGAGTGGGCCTGGGCAGCCGTTACGAACATTCAACTTCATGGGAGATCAAATCCCGATCATCTGGGCCACAGTCAGGTGATTTACCACCTGAGTTATGCAGCCGCCTGTTCGAGACTTTTAACTTGATATTTGTAGAAGATTGTGCAGTTAAATCAAAGAAAATTAAAGAATTTTTATTTATAATATTTCATAAACATAACCACAATTTTGATATCTTATTTTGACATTCTTAGAACCCATTTTGCATTGGAGCATTTTAGGCACCAAAAATAAGATTTTTAGACCTTAAACATCTGAGGTCTACTCATCATTCACCAGAGTTGAACGCTGTGATGAGTGAAAAATATATATGACGAACAAAAACATATTTCGGTGTTACACCTTATTCATGTACTAGGGAATGAGTCATATGGTTCGGGAGGTGTGCACACACTGAAGTTTATCACATGACTAAATATACATAAACATTCTAAGCATGAAAGAATGACACTTATAAATCAGGAGGTTAATACAGCAAGGTTTTTCCAAGCAAAGCACAATAGGAATGTGTGTACACTTGAATGATTTATACTGCTTCTCTATTTATCATGACTGGTAGTTTTAATATTTGTTCTCATGTGTCAAATTGCTCTTTGAATATTCACCTTTGATCCCTACATCTAAAATGTAGTAGCCAAGGAAAGTAATAACAAATTCAGCAATTTTACAGTGCTATTAGCTCCAAAATACATACAGTCGTGTCATACATAACAAAGGATAGGTAAATTAACTCATCACTCACCGAAGTTGAAGGCTGCGACAAGTGAAACACATATGAAACAAACAAAAACACGTACAATATTTCGGTTTTACACCTTAATCATCTGTTACGGACCGAGTCATATGCTTCGGGAGGTGTGCACACGCTGAAGTTTGCCACATGACTTGTTATTTATATTGCCTAAAAGTCATTTTATTTTTCTTTAGTATTATACAGTAGTGTCAGTTTAAGATGAGAACCTCATGACTCGGAAAAATATCTATCCATATGTTGTGCATTACTAATTAATTTGATTTACACTATAAATAATGGAGTAGGTGTTGTGCAAACTGAACAATTAGTGTATCAATATTATTATAAGCTATCTGAAACAATGGAAAAAAAAACATTTCTAATCATCCCTATAAAGTAACATTCTTACCACATTTACTGTATGTGCATTATAAAAAACTGAGTTGAAATGGTCAACTCTGACTCACAAAGTTGATGCAATAAAATCAAGGAGAAAAAATCGTAATCAAAAACTCTGGATTTTTAAAACTTATTTCAGATTAAATATGATTCCATTTTTTTATTTTATACACTATCAACGTTTTAACAGGAAAAATGACATTTCTCTTCAGTGGTATGCACAAATTAAAAATTATAACACAAATAAAATTAATTACGGCATGTGTAGAACATAAATGCATAACTTATCAACACGAGGCATAAGACAACAACTAAAATACAAATAATAATAAAAGCCCTTTTTGCAATGGAAAATGACTGGTTACATTCTACTTCCTTGTCCTAAATCATATTAGCATTGTTAACACAAGCATATCTTATTATATATTTGTTTCAATTCCATCTAACAAAACTAAGCAAGCCTAAGCAACTCAAATAAATACATACAAATGAAACTGAAGCTCCAAGTAGTTATTCAGTTAAGTATTTGCATATGTACTATTTTACATAGGTTAATACACTAACGAAAATTAAGTGTTACACCCAGAGTTGTGGCTAATTTATGAAATTTGGCTCCAAGGATCCCCATATAGTTAGTAATACACACACACATTTGTAAACTAGCAATTCCATGGTGATCCATATAGGCAATAAAATGTGTGTGTTAATTGTCTAACGAGGAGCCCTATGACAAGCCAGTAACAATTGTTACAGATTTGAATGTGGCGAGCATGCGTGACGGTAGCCATAGATGCAGATATCTTGCCTAACAATTTATTTGCAGTGGATAAGACCTACTAAGTGTCTGAGAAGATGAGCAGAGAATTTGTAACCGATTTTGTTGCAACATATCAGCAACATCCTGCATTGTGGAAGGTGAAACCAAAACAGTACGCTAACGGAAATTTAAAAAAAATATTAGGGTACAGTGCATTGATAGAGGTTTGTGGGGAAGATAAAAGTTGATAGTGCTTTTCACAAGAGAAATAAAAAATTGAAAATTCAACAAGAAGTGGAATAGGCGAAGACGAAATCTACAAAACTAATTTACGGTATTACGACTTACTACTGTTTACGAGAGAACAACACAAACCAATGGACAGTATCAGCAATACAGGAAGCCCAAATTATGAATGAAATGCATAGGAAGATATATCTGTCACTTATGTAATGCTGAAGAAATCAAAGAAAATGCTTCTCAAACAGTACAAGTAGCAGTATGTGATTATGTTTATAACCTTCCTGCAACCACTTTTTGTTTGTCATGCTGTCCGCTTCTTTTTTACAGCACTAAGCTGATGCATAAATAAATACTTTTTTGCGTAGGACTTAAAAACATGTTTCAGTTGAATACTGTTACCTTGCATGTAAAATCAACCTCACTGCACTTGGCACGTGATGTTTTGGAATTCGCAGTGAGTCGCAAGCCAGGAAATCACGATGGATAAATCCATAGACCACTACCATAAACATAACAACTTGAACGCAATGAGCCAGCTGAAAGACAAATATATGGAACTGATGTTCCTGTATATGGGCTTCAAAAAGTACAGGCTCGTCACAAGAATATCCACACATAAATCTTCAGCAAGCTTACTCCCACACAAATGTGTGTGTGTATGGGTGGCTTATGAAGAGTATTAAATGATTAAAAATTGAAAGTTTTACATTTAATAGTATGAGAATTATGGGGCCATTTATTTTGTGAAATTGCTATTTTTTAACATATAAGTTGAGAATAGTGTGGTGTAACAACACTTTTTTTGTCCACAAGTTCTTGTTGAACAAGTATGCCAAGGCAAGAATGACGACCCTCTACATCCAAATTTATAACCATGAGAGAGGTCGGAGAATTGGCATGTTTCAAATGGGTGCATCTTATCATGAAATCTCCTGAAGGACTGCTGCAGTGCAATGTCAATATAGAGACTTGCTACACAGTAGATGAAAGAAGGCTCCACTACCCATAGAGCTGGCCCAGGTCCATACATACTGTGACCATCACAACACAAGCCTTGCAAGGCGCTACGATCATGGATTCGACTGCACGGTCCTCAGATTTGTCCTCAATAGAGCATATCTGGGATGCTATGGGTAAACACATTAGGTTATTAGGTCACCCAGCACAAACTGAACAACTGACTGCACAAGACATGCAGCCATAGACAGATATACTCCACAAAGACATCCGAACATTTATTGATTCAATGCCAGCAAGGATCCAATATTGTACAGGAGCTCACGGTGGATGCACTCCTTACTGACATGTATCTAAAGGTAATAAATTTGGCCTGATCCATTTCAATTTGTCATCATTTCTTCTGGGTATGACCATGGATATAGCTACAAAGTTTCCTAAAATTCCACCATACCATTCCTGTCTGGGTGTAACACTTTCTGTTTCCACCAGTGTTCAAAGCTCTGTATACTGACATGAAACATTACTGAATAATGATATTTTCCAAAAAATTGTGGAAAGTTGTTGGGATTGAAATTATACTCTCTTTTATTCTGAGAAAATAAACAATGTCATGTACTGATGTGTGCGTGGAGACTTTCCCGGCGTACTGAAGCAATGTAGTCTTCACGGGTGTGCAGCCGGATGGTGTTTTGAAAACACGACGTTTCGACACCAGCTCGGTTGTCTTCATCAGGTTTCCGGTGTCTACAGGCTGACGAAAGCTGGCAGTCACCGCGTAGACTGGCTTAGCCTCCAGACAGACCTCCTAATATACCTGTCAGCGTGGCGGAAGACCCGCTCTGATTGGCCGGAAGCGGTGGCTTCATACGCGGTCCGCTACGGCGCTCGACTAGTGCCGTCACCGCCTCCCCACCCAGGAGTGCTGGCAGTCCGTGGTACTGGTAGCCCGCTCTGATTGGACGTGGGCGCAAACTCATTCTGCGGTCCACTGCGGCCCCCGACCGGCGCTATTTGCTCCCTCCACGCGGGACCGCAGAATGAGTTTGCGCCCACGTCCAATCAGAGCGGGCCTACCAGTACCACGGACTGCCAGCACTCCTGGGTGGGGAGGCGTGACGGCACTAGTCGAGCGCCGTAGCGGACCGCGTATGAAGCCACCGCTTCCGGCCAATCAGATCGGTCTTCCGCCACGCCGACAGGTATATTAGGAGGTCTGTCTGGGAGGCTAAGCCAGTCTACGCGGTGACTTCCAGCTTTCGTCAGCCTGTAGACACCGGAAACCTGATGAGACAACCGAGCTGGTTGTCGAAACGTCGTGTTTTCAAAACACCATCCGGCTGCACACCCGT